>JAMKCH010016119.1:0-34900 GCA_023653785.1 Ophioderma brevispina
TGTTGATGGAATTTTGTTTGCAGAACTGCTATTTTGATTTGTATCAATAATGATAACAGTTAATAATCATTCATAAACGTTTATCATCATGAGAGAAGAAATATGATTGGATAAAAATCATGCATTGATATATGTCATTGCACGGTGCGTATGTTAATGAGCGTACGCGGTGTGCTTAGAACGTTTACGCGCGACGTTGGATTGATTCATTTTATGGGCGGGTGTGTGTATCTTTTCGTTTGGACTATTACCGCATTGGATTTCATGCAGTATTCAGATTGTTTTTTGTTGTAAATTGTCTGCTGTAATAACGTATTAATGAATTAGGTTAATGTCTGCATATTTTTAGTTTAGGCCTATCGTGCAATGGCAAAAATCAATGTACTGCTCACTTGCGCCAATGGTCATAGATGGTACAAACTATACATTTTTGGAATCCTTATGACGAGACGGACAATATGGCATACATTTCAACATGATTGGAGTATTTTAAAAGTTTGGCCCCTGTGTAAACTTAAATTGGCCCCTATTGAAATAGTGACACCATAATTTGAGAGTACTACCTACCAAGCGTTGATACAGAGGGTCCATACTAACTACCTAAGGTGTCAAACCTTTTCTGTAGTGAGGGGTAACGATGATGTTTGACCTGGGTCCATGCTTATCCTCTATAGGGTTTGGTCTAGCCTGACCGCCCTGATATTGATTGTGTCTACTCATTTTGTCACTGATTGGAAAATCAATTCAGCTACAATGTGTTACTCAAGGAGCCACTTGTTGGAGTTGAATAGAAGTGCTACTCAACTTGCAAGATTACCTACCAGTGTGTACAGTACCACCACACTGGGTATCAACAGTGAGACCTGCTACTCGCAGGGGGACTCGAGCTCGGAGAAAGAAAACTGTACTACCAGTGGATACTCCTACATGTTCTGTGTCCCCTACCTCCCTCCTGTATAGCTAAACCAAAACTCATGAATGTTAGCCTATGGAAAATAAGTGCTTGATGAATGACATTGTTTAGCAATGTGGCCAAAGTCATTACAACGAAAGCATCTTGGGCCGCGGTTACCTTTGGGGCAGTTTGATCTAAAATGACTTTCCTCATTGCATATGAAGCATTTTGGTTTGGGTTTTGTTTCGCACTCATTGATCAAGTGAGCACCATGGCAAAAACTACAGTTCATGGGTTGTCCGTTATAAAACAACTGAAATTTGATGTCAACTAGTTCAGTTTCATTAACTGGATTAGGAGCCGGTAATGTGTTGAATCTGGGTGTGGGGGTAAACACTTCAGAAACGTAGCAAAAAGCGATGACCACTCTTCAAATGAGCGAATCTTTTATTTTGTTTTGCATCCTTTGCAATATGGTACATGAGTTCAGTTTCTCTTTTGGCAAATGAATCAATCCAGCTGGTGATGTCTTGATCACTAACACTTTGTGGAATGCCATGTATGCTCAATCTGATGTTTTTATCTTTTATTGTTTTAGCCGCATCTTTAAAATTTGATACTTCAAATGTTCTTCCTTTAATTGTTACCGATCCAATAGCTAGAACTATTGTCTTGGCTTTAACTGATGACAAGTTTACTATCCACATCCGTTGAGGTGCTATCAATTGAACACCTAAAATATCAGTCGGGACGAAGTGATCATCTTTGACAGATTCAAATAGGCCTTCAGCTACATCTAGTTCGCTCACTCTAAAAGTTGACGGTATTAAAATCTTAACCCACAGATCGGAGTTTTTAAAGGGTCTTTGGTTTGGTCATTATTTACCCTAGGTATTTATCCACGGTTGCCAAGCTGCATCGTAAGTCCACAAAAGAACCGCTGACCGGAGCAATTTAACGGATTACGGTCTTAATGCGATTACCAGACTGTGACACATACAAGCTGTCTCAAAAAATGGTCAAATCAAAACCGATTTTTTTTTCAATATTATATCTCAACATAGTAAGTCGTTTGGTACATCACATTAAAGAGAAAAACCAGGCTTGCCAGGATTTGTTGTTCATCTCATTTGCTTGTTTTCATTCAATCCAGAGATAACTCCAGTTTACTTACTACACTGGGCGGAACACAAGCATCGAGTTTGTGCCACTTCTGGTTGAGTGAAAACGGTGACAGAATTTGTTGAAACATAATTAATTTCACACTTGAACGATATAACATCTTTAAAAGGATTAACTTCATAAAGAACCTCTAAAGATACGAAAACAGCTACGTAAGGGTGGAAGTTATGGTCCCCAGTAAGTTCTGGCTTTTAAGATAAAGTGAATAACTTTAACATTCGACATACTGTTGTTTGTTAGAACGAAATAGAACCATGAGCCTACAGCTGGCGTAACAAACAACCTGGAGGAGAGAGTTGTTATTATTAATTGTCTTGAAGTATCATGAACGCACATTCCTACCAACATTTGTAGCTTTGCTTTCAAATTCAATGTTTTGTTACTTCAACATTCGTAAATGCACAAAGATAGTGGAATATTGTTAAAAACGCATTTCTTGGATTTGGAGTGTTTTTTGGTTGCAATTACATCCCTCTGGCATGATTTTAACAGCTACCAATTTTGTAATAAATTCAAAGTTCCCATTTCATTGACGTGCAATAAATATTTGTATTGGCTATTAGTTTATGAAAGAAGATTTTATCATTGAACTGATTATGTTGACTATTAAACATGTGTCGATAAAACTAGACTTCTTTTTTTACTTTATTGTGTTTTGTTTCGCTTGTCAAGTGGCAATCTTTTGTTGAGCTTCCAAACAGCATGGCATAGCTTTGGGTGAAGCAACTCTTCCAGTCATAAAGTGCACAAACTCGATTTATTATATCACACTAATTGATTAGATCTCTGTATTGCAAAAGCAATAAGATGAAACAAACACAACCCATTGGCTAGCCTGGTATTCGTTCTTTAATATTATAACCAAGTAAGATTGTGACTTTTTTGAAATTTCATATTTAACCAATTTTTTTTCTGATTGTACCATTTTTTTTAAGACAGGATGTAAGTCAATTTTGCTTATCAATAGTGAAGTATGTCCAAACAGCAGCACAAGAATGTGACCAAAATATCGCGAATTCAGGCTTAAAAACACGTTTCTCAACAAATAAATATCACCAATAGTTCACAATTTAATAACGTAGATGAAATGTGGGCACATACAATTCTACAATAGCGGTAAAAAGACTAAAATAGCATCGACGAGTCGACGCTAACTGAAGCACACAGTGTACGGTGATAACCACACAGAAATACTGCAAGTATGTGGAATTTAATCGCGGGAAGTTTAACACAGTTTCCCAACTCGTCGCTGAAGAAAGTACTTACGTTTTCCACAAATTCTGCTAGTTTATTGAGATCTTACTTACGCAAGAAGATATCAGAAGAAAGTGATGGAAAACAGTCTGTGGTTATAAAGTTATATTGTCCCGTCAAGAGTAGATTTGAATGTTGAAAATCAGGCTCTAAAAAGGACGACTCTATCACCAGTGCGTTCAGTCTGTTCCATCTCGACTGTACACTTAATCTTCAGAGGACACATGATGTTAAGACTACATTCATATCTCGCAACTACAGGTCTATCAACCATGAATCTTTTGACAAGGACCTTGCTGCCAAATTCGATAACATCCTCTCTCTTGGCCTTTAGTCTTGTTAAGTGTCACAATCAAGCCTGCACTGAAATGCTTGATGCTCACGCCCCAGCAACAGTTCATGCTCGAACTATCCGGTGGAAACCATTGTGGTTTAATGAAGCAGTTGAAGATGATCGTCGAGAAAGGAGACGCTATGAACGAAAGTTCAGGAAAATGGAAATCCCATTCAAAGGATGACCAGGATGCCTATTTTGCTGCTCAAAGAACTGTGTCCAACACAATTTACAGGGCTAAAATTGAATTTTATAATGAAAGACTCGCAAACTGTGACCCCGGGACTGTGACTCTAAAGATGTGTTCTTAAAAGACTGTTAATTAACTATTTAATGAGAACAAAAGTATCTTACCTGACTGTACCTCTGCTACTGATCTAGGCAAATCAATTTATTAGTGACTTTTTTACAAGTAAAATTAACAAGATCCGTGATCAAGTTGATAATAATTATATGTTTAAGTGACACCTTACCCATTGTTGCTTGTAACAATAACAACTACCATGTCTTCTTTTCAGTTGTGTCTTCGGAATATCTCATCGAGGTTATCAAGAAATGTCCCACCAAAAGCTGTGATCTTAACCCACTTCCACCTTGGCTTATAAAGGATCACTTACCCACCATCACATCAATTTTATGTCATATTGTTAACACATGGTAAATTTCCTTCTGTCCTTAGGAAAGCCGTTGTCACTCCTATCTTGAAGAAACCTGGTTTAGATCATCAACTGTTGAAGAACTACAGACCTGTTTCGAACTTGCCTTTCTTGGGCAAACTAATCGAAAGGGCGGTGTCCTCTCAAGTTGCTGCTTATGTCGATACCAATAAAGTTGGTGAGCCCCTCCAATCTGCTTACCGCCGTGCGCATAGCACTGAGACGGCTCTTTTGGCAGTGCAAGATTCTTTCTTGAGAGCTATTGATGACCAGAAAGCTATTTTCTAGTCACGATGGACATGTCCGCTGCATTTGATACGATGGACCACGGCATACTCTTACAGTGCTTATCTGATGACTTCGGCCTTTTTGGTCTTGTCCATCTCTGGTTCAAGTCTTATTTGAGTAATAGATCATCCCAAGTCTGTGTGTCTGGTTCTTCCTCCTTTGAGACAGAGCTCATACATGGTGTTCCACAGGGGCCAGTAATTGGTCCCCAGGTTTTCAGCTATTACTCTCATATGATTGGTCAGATTATCGGCAAACATTCCATCCAGTATCACATCTATGCAAATGACGTCCGATTATTTTTTACCTTCGACCCCCAAACCTCCCTAGTGATGCGGCTTGTGCATTGTTCAGGCTTGGTCGCTGTGTAAAGGAGCTGCGTGCCTTGGATGGCTAACGACAAGCTGAAGATGAACCCTGAGAGGACAGAGTTCTTCATTTGTTCTTTTCCCACGCACTACAAACACCTTGAACATCTGTCTTTTCACCTTGATGATGTTGAGATTCCTCCTTCTCCTTCGGTTAGAAACATTGGTGTGTTGCTTGATTGTCACATGACGATGACTAATCATGTGACTCAACTGTCTCGCTCTCTGAACTTTCAAGTTAGGAACCTGAATAGAATCCGCCGATTCCTTGATTTCAATTTCACCCACAGTGCAGTCCGTGCTCTTATTCTCTCCAGGCTGGATTATTGTAGTGCTCCCCTCAATGGCATCTCCCACAAGAACATTACTCGTCTTCAGAGAATTCAAAACAGGTGTGCCCGGCTTATCTTCAAGAAACCAAACCGCACTCATTCCTCTCCTCTTCTAAAGGAGCTTCACTGGCTCCCTGTTGTTCAACGCATCCAATTCCGTACCCTTGTCTACACCTTCAAATCTCTCAGCAATTTCTCCCCCACTACATTTCATCTCTTATTTCGATTCACAAGCCATCTGCGTACTCCCTCCGGTCCTCCACTGGCATCCGTCTGCATGTTCCGAGGACCCGCACTCTGACCGGTGATAGGGCTTTTTCGACCTCTGCCCCTCGCTTATGGAATAAGCTTCCTGCTGTGACTAGATGCACTACCACCATAGCCTCTTTTAAAAAGTCCCTGAAAAGTCACCTCTTCCCAAATTAATTGGTTGCCTCCTCTTTGTTCTTTTCTGCACTCCCGATTTGTGTAATTCCAGGAGCCCTGTGTAATTCGCGTTCTGTGGACAAGTTGGTTGGTATAATAGAGGGCGCGGTATTAGGACCGGCATGTCCAGGGGTGACAAGCTGAAAAGTCTTCAAATTTTTAGTTTAGCATAATCTTTTAACCAAGTTCACTCAAAACCCAAAGACAGAGCAGAGACTGGGTGACAGTCTACTCCAAGCCGTAAATCTTCTTCTTATCGTGTCCAAACACAGTGGTTCTCAAATATGATCCAGTCAGAGATGGGTAAAACATCTGGCTGCTTCAATGAATTCTGCAAGGTCCTTGTCTGTGCATTGTTGCTCCAGCAGTAGGCAGACCAAGAGATGTTCCACTGTCTGTGGTGCTGTTCCACAACCCCAGGTAGTGTCCTGATCTGCTTCCAGGTAGCCTCACTTCTGCAAGGAAACCTTAGATCGGCCAATTCTGGTTCTCAATCTGTTGAGGCATCGCCACTCAGCCCATGAGGAGTCAGCTCCAGGTGGGAGATGCTCACCCGGTTCAATACCAATAGATGTTACTTGGGTGGTGACCGTGGTGGCAAGTCTTTCTTTCCACAAGGCGACTCTCTTAAACTCCTTAGAGACTGTTTCAAGAGGTTGGAATTTGCTTACGAAACTCTCTCTGGATTTAAGGCGGTTGGCAGCAGGTATCTGTCCAGACATAGGGTGCTTCACATTAGATACTTGGCAGCTACGCTCTTGTATGCTCGCTACGCTACGACGGATGTCTGGTGGAGTAATTCCTGCTAGGATGTATAATTTTTTTGTTGGTGTTGGGCGGAGGCATCCTGTGATAAGCCGGCAGGATCATTTAAACGCATGATCAAGCTTCTTGGCAAGCTTCTTCTCCCAAACATGCAAGAGCAAACTCATGAGTGTGGCACAGGAGTAGCACAGGCAAGTGCCGTCGATCTTAGGGTATTTGGGCGAGCACCCCATCTTGTGCCAGTGAGTTTGTTCAAGATGTTATTGCGTGAACATAATTTACTCTTCGTCTTCTCGATGTTGGTCTTATAAGAGAGAGTGCGATCCAAGGTAACTCCTAGGTAGACAGGGTTATCACAGTGCTCTAGGGGTGTTCCAGACCAGGTAACTTTAAGCTGACGTTTGGCTTCACGGTTGCGTAGATGGAAAGCACACACCTGTGTCTTAGATGGATTTGCACGTAGGTGGTTTTCCTCATAATGTGGAGTGAGTTCATCCAAAGCTAAAAACATGAAAAAACTCCAAATTGGAAGGGTTCTAGGTAGCAAATCCACAACTATAAATAATTCATACTACTTCAAAATCCCACTTGAGATTTATATTCATGATATTATGCAACAGGTCTTCATTTACGATCGAGTTACTATAACAGGTCCGATCATGGCTACGTTTCAAAGCTCAGGGAAAATGTGTTGTACTATTACATAATACTAACTTCATTGTGCAACTGTTTGTTCATGAATACAATACAAACTATAGTGGTTCTGGTATACATTGTCTTTGTCTGGTTAGAGTAAGCACAAGCGATTTCTTTGGAATAATATTGTTTTATGCTCTTTTCTAATTTTATGGCACCCGCGATGAGATTTTTTTTTAATGAACCCTTTCCCCTCAAGAATGGGAAAGCCCTTACAGGGTAATATATATTATCATACACATCAGCATAATAAGTCTCTTTCCCGTGTCCTTGGTGGTGGGTTTGTATAATAAAAAAATCGATTTCCATTGAAGCCTCCTTAAAATTCCCTCTAAAAGAGCCATTTTTCTTCACAAATAAGAACACTTTCGCGTTTTTCAAAGTTCGGATCAGAAACTTTCATATTAATTAAAGTTATATGATTTGTGAAAATGGGTACCGGATAACGAAATGTCAAAACTGAGGGCGCTTCTCTTCTCAACACATTTCCTTTAGAAATCGGGGATTGGGTTTTTTACTTGAAAAGGGCAGTACACGATTACCAACGACACCCCAGAGGGTAGGCAAGCGTGACGAGAGTTGAAAATCCCAAAAGCGGCAATGGCCCACCACATCAAATTTTGTGAGACATTAATAAACAACATCCTAGCGCATACACCTGTCAAATCTGGCATAATTTTTCGTAGTAGAATAGATTTTTTTACCTAATTTGCTGCATTTGCATAACAGGGTGTTTCAGAGGTAGTTGGGCATTTCTTCTGTTACAGTAAATGCAGGAAATGCTACGGACATGCGGTTTTTTTCATAATATAAGAATTCTTACTCTATCAACATAAAGTAAGAAGTTTTCCAAGTTTAGTTACTAAAGGTTGTTATATTGTAGTTTTTATGCAAAAATCGTTTTTTAGCAGTTTCGTCGAGTTACGTTTAATTTTCTGCTCACCATAAATAATCTTTGCATTTTCCTTTTGTGTTCAAACAAAAACCACGTCTATGAACTGTCTACACTGCAAATTTGAGCACCAGAAGCAACACGGTTTTCATGTAATTCAACAAATTCTACTTGTCCTTGTTCTCTCATTTTGTGTGTAAAATACCAGCAGGGCTACTGCCTGTTCTAACTATACACCAGTATATTTCTGCCACGCTCTGTTACATAACAATTCACGCCATTATCAGAATACACCACAAATGTTCCTTCATTGTCGCAAGCGATTGTTTTTTCATGATGGAAGACTTTTAAGTCCCTCTCTATTTTCTATTAGTCCTTTCCCGAATTTTTCACCATCGTCATTATGAATTAGTAAATTAGCGATTGATTGCGAAACGTTCAATATTTTTAATTAATCATTGCATCCACGCAACTTGACTTAAAACCTAAATAAAAAGAAAATTATAAAATAGAAACGGTATTTACGGATTTCCAAAGGAGACCCACCGGCAAATATGCAAATTTTCAACTTTGAAAAGCTGTTGACAAAATAAATTCTTCAGATAATTTTCATCATTAAAAACCCCAGGCCTAGATCTCTAAATTTCTTTACATGAACATTTTCTAATTGGATCCCATCAGTTTGATTAAAAAATGAAATCAAAACTCTTTAATATAAATGTTAGACTAAAAATTTTAATCTAAATTCAGATTTTCCTCCAAAATTTTAGTCTAAGGAAATTTTACAGATTATAAAGGAGGTATCGCGGTATTTTGATACCTTCCTTTGTTTGTCTTATATACTATATAGCAAGACCGTGTTTGAAATTAATGAGTTTTATAATTTTTCGACCAGTAAGTTGTTAAAACAATCTATATTGCTAATAATTTTTTGTAGGATCCAGACATACAGGCAACCCGGCTCACCCTTTATACAAGTCCATTAAACATGAAAAGAAGAATAACGAAAAGAAATCAATAGCTGTGTTTTGCACCAAATAAGACCAAAACAACGGTAATTAGTATTGTTGGTTGACGGATAATGATAAACTTTTCTTTCTCCAAGGAGATTTAAAAGCAGCTGCAGAAACACATAAAGGCCTTCAATTTTGGCGAGCAAAGGAGTCGCCGATTTGAAAATTTGTTTTCCAAATTATATTTTCTATTAGCGCTTTGCCTACATTGTAAAGGCGCTCCATAAATCTCACTGATATTTATTATGATTATTCCTGGACCGACTTTTGAATCATACGTAAATTAACACAGAATGGCATCATCATCGCGAGTTTCTTTGGATCTATATAATTATATTTTGTGAGCTATGTGGTTATGGCAGCTATTTTTTTTTTGCAGAGTAAAAGAAACCTTTTTTTCTTTCTGTGAAAAACCGGAAAAACCAGATAGAATGTACAATTAAGATTGCAAAAAATCAAAAGCCGTGCTATCGAATTTGAAAAAAAGGGTTTTTTTTTCAATGAAAAAGCAGATTTACGAGTCGAAAGCTGGGAGAAACCTGTTTTTCGATCGAAAAAGTTTTTAAACCTACAATCTTTCCTGTTCGAATTTGGTAACGTAGTTGTTCGCAGGTTTATCTATTTCACATGTAAATCCTTAGCTAAAGGAACACATTTTATTTATAGAGGTTTGTCTATGCACATCTAATAGCAAAGTATACACATAGAAAGAACTTTTTCTCCGAAGCAAATAGTTGTCGGTAAAAAAGTGATTTGGTTATGAAAAAACAAGTTTTTCTCTAAGTGGCATAACCTGCAACAAACAAGCTCTACATACATGTAAATAACAATTTTCCCCCAAAAAAACTAAAAAATTAAAAAAAAAAAGAAAAGTTCGTCTCAACCTCTATAGCTAAAACCCTATAATGCCGAGAAAAAAAGGTTTGTCCGTCCTCTTCCGCGTTGCACAGGGTACCAATTTTACCGCGTTCTTTCCTTTTTAGGTTTTCTATAAAAAGAAAAGAGACTACTTTTTTTGGGGGGGGGGGGGATTGGCAAAGAAAAAAAAATGGCGAAATAAAGGTCCCTAACATGCAATAAAAAAAAATGATTTCCGCGGGGCGTTATTTTTTCTGACTAAAAAAACCGCATAGCGCTTATGATTTTTTTGGCCTGTACGAAGCCCAGAAGACATGCTTCTTTTTTCTGTCTATAAGCCCTATGCGTTGTTGTTACTTTAGTCAAAAGTTATGCGCTACCATTTTGGATCCAATTAGAATAAATGTTTAATGTAAAGATATTTAGACCATTGCATTTTTAGACTACTTTTTATTTTTTCGTCTACTCGTGGCCATTTTTTCATATGATTAAATTTTTAAAAAAATAGTTTAAAATATCTGAAAATGCCCTACCACTTTGATTTTTACGCCGAAGGGCGGCGAGTGGGAAAATGAGTACAACCTTTCTATCTCTGCCAAGCTGGTTTTTAGGTAGTAATAATCTCAGGATTGATCGTGAAAAAAGGGGGGGGGTTTCCTTTTTTTTTGGGGGGGGGGGGGGCGGATTTTGTCAAAAGTTATTTAATTCTTTTTTAGTGTAAGACCTTTAGACCACGGGGTTGATTGCCGCGCAAGTGTAGGCCCGTTCCAAATTGTCGACTTTTTTGAAGAATAAAAGTGAGAATCGCTTTTGAATTTCCACAGTCTTCAAAGAACATTTTGGGATACCAATTTCTTCTTGATAATCATTTCAATCAAAAATATTAATTTTATCATTTTTTTTAAATTGCCAAGAGTAAATTTTTACCCCAAAACTCTTCAAAGTGTTAAGGAAATGTGTTTAGAACCTAAACACTGAACACCTAACCTGTTAAGGAATGTCCTCAAAAGTAGAACAAATAGTGTTTAATCATACGTGTTCAGACCCATACACCGTGATGGATTTGACAGTGTTTGAAAACAACAATTGAATTTAAATAATATTAGACTGAACTCAGTTTCCCTATTTAATAACGTGCATCACATATCCTCCTGATACAACAGGTGAGTCAAAAAAAAGTACAACCAAAATTGAGCGATTTTTCATGTTTAAAACACTCTGCATCTAGTAGCTCATGGTGGTTTTGTATGCATATATGTCCAGAGCTAAACTCTCAGGAATTACAATTGAAAGTGCTCCAGGAACAAATTGGGTTGATAACATAATTTCCACTGACGCCGAAAAATGCCGAAAATGGCCAGCCCCTTTTGGGTGTCACGCCCCTTTGAGCGAAGTTACCACTGACTGATACAGAACCGTTGGACCTAGATGGTTGAGAGACCACTCAAAGTGTGCGAAGGGCACATTATGGGGGGTCAGAATATATTTTTATATTGCAGAAAGTCCACCGGGTTTTAAGATAATTGTCAAAAATGATTTCAACATATCGCACACTATACAATATGAATTGAATTTCCTAAGGTTTAATGGCCAAAAACAGGAAAGGGAGTTCACTAACACCTGGATTTTGCTCCAACTCTCGCAGAGATTTATTTTTTGGGGTAGATATAGCTAGGGGTAGGTCACAAAAAGAAAATTCATTTTCCTTTCCGTTCTCAAATGGAAGCCCGTCAAAATCTGTGATTGAACAAATGGGGGTAATAGGCCTTTAGGTGAGAAAAACGTGCAGTTTTTTTAAGTGCTGTTATAACAGTGTATTTCTGCTCCCAACGCAATCACGGTACGACGTTTGTATTGACACAGAATTTGACCAATTTGGATTTCAACTGGGATATTAATCAGCATTTTAACGTTACTCCTTTCGTTTTCAGGGGGGGTCAAAATGGGACCCATCGTAAAAGTGAAAAGATATTGTTTTCCATTTATAGGGACTTAAGTAATGTTAAGTTAAAGTCCCTTGCAACAAAGGTAATTGCTGCTGAAGGGTCTTAAATGATCTAAAATGCACTAACTACATGCTTGTGACCATGAAACAGGCAAAAATAATGAAGACCCCCCTGGTAGGATGAAAAAGATCTACCTACAAATTAAACCTGAACCTTAGACGGCATTCCGGTGGTGGATATAGCGACTTCTACCGTGGAATTTTATTTGTAGGGCATAAATGGCAAGGGCTAAAAGATGTTGAAGGATCTTTAAATAATACAAAACACTAACTACAGACTTTGTGCTAGTTCCCATTAAGCAGCTTAAAACCTTCATGCCTAAATAGTTGGGGCCCCTTTTGTGGTCAAATGCAAAGTCTGCTAAAATACCAATGTTTACGCCGCAACATTGGCATAGCCAATGGAGGAGGAGCAGGGGAAAGCTGCCCCCCCCCCACACAACACACAATAAACGAGAAGGGTGGAGCCAAAAAATGGAAGGAAAAGGAAGAGAAAAAAAATGAAAGAAAAATGAGGGAACAAGAGAAAGGGGAAGAAGAGAGAAGAGAAATTAGGGAGAAGAGAATGGGCAAAGGAGAGAAGAGGAAGGTGGCGTGAAGAGGAAGGGGAAGAGGAAAAGAAGGAAGGAAACGGGGGAATTTGTGCTCTGGAACACTAATTTTTTAGCTTCTAAAATGGCATAAATCCAGGGGACCTTACGGGAGCTCCGCCCTAGGACCCCACCCCCTCGTACAAGCTAATCACCCACAGGGGCCGTACGCCGGGGGAGTGCGGTTGGTTGCGGTCGCCACCCCCCAAATTCACAAAAGGGCAAAAGGTCCACTTTTGCTGAATTTTTGATAAAAAGGTCCAAATCTAGCCGACAATTTGACACAAAGTCCACTTTGTGATAAAATGATTAAAAAGATCAAAAAAGGACCATTTAGGGGGTTTAGAGGTCCACTTTTACCAAAAAAAGGTCCACTTTTCTAAAAAAAGGTTCCACTTTCGAAGTCCCGCACCCCCAAAATACCACCCCCCCCCCGTAAGGTATGCACACGCCACTGCGACATACGGGCCGCAGGTCAAAGGTGAAAGAAATCTAAATTACAAAACAATTCAATAATCTGATATCTTTTAAGAGTGCTCTTTAAGATGCAATAAACTCTCTATCCCTACTACATGGCTTCGTCGTCTCAGTTTCAGTTTGGTTGAGTAATTTTAGCGGACGTTTTCATGCGGACCACGGCGGTGGGGGGGGGAGCAACTTGTTCTGGTAAAGGGCATGCAGTTATTGCTTTAGATCATTTAAAGACCCTTCAGCAGCATTTAAACTCGGCTTTATATAGGTCCATATAAAATGATAAAAAATATTTCCATGATGGGGTCAAAATTTTTTTTGACCCCTCCCAATGAAAACGAAAGGAGAGTAAACATAAAATGCTGATTAATCAATTGAAATCCAAGGCCATAGTTTCTGTCCAATACAAACGTCATAACTAGCTATAACTGAGTGAGTTTGGAGCAAATAAAATGTTTTATAAACGGCACTTTAAAAATGCAAGTTTTTCAGCCTCCTATTTATACCGTATATACCCAATTTTGGTTCAATGGTTACAAAAAATTTTACGGGCTGCCGTTTAAGAACGAAAAGGAATATGAATATTACGTTTGACTTCCCCTAAGTTACCCTAACAATTATCTCTGAGGAGAATTAGAGCAAAATCCCAAGGTATATGGTGAACTCCCTTCCTGTTTGCCATGAAAAACCTATGGATCATTATAATTGTATAGTTCGCGATATGTGAAATCAGTTTTGACAATATCTTAAAAAACCGTGGAATCTTGGATATAAAAAGATTATGACCCCCCATAAGGGCCAATTCCGCCACATTTGAGTGGCTCTCAACCTCCTCGGTCCAACGGTTCTGTTTCTGTAGATACAGGTTCAGTAGTACTTCGCGTCAAAAGGGGTGACCCCAAAAAAGGGGGCGTGGCCATGTCGGCATTTTCGGCGTCAGTGGGAATTGTTACCAACCAAATATTGTCGGACCTTCATTAGTGGATTCCTGAAGAGTTTAGCTTTGGACATATATTGCATACCAAACCACCATGAGCGATAAGAGTACTGTGCATTTACTGATTTTCTTGTATTACATTCCTGTTTGTAGCTCTCATATATAAATACGGCCATTAAAATTGATTGCCGCGTTCAAAAGTTACAGCCTGCAGAAGTGTGAAATTACCAAGTGAAAGACCGAAACAGTACATGATAGTGTTAACCCAAATGGAGTACTTCTTGGATTACGTTCAGCGTTGGTATTTAAGTAATTACACATTGATGTAACAATATAGGAACACAAGTGACGTAACCAGTCTGGGGGTGAGGGCGTGAGAATGAGGGTAAGGGTAAGGGTGGGATTCGCACTCAAAAGCTGTTGCCCCCCCCCCCCTCTGGCCCAAACAGCGATCAAACAAGTAATAAATTGATAGTATGGACGATTACCGTGTTCACCTTTGCAAAATGTGGTTTAGTTATGCCGAAAGTTAAATGGTTCCCATCGCCTGGCCCCCTCCAAAAGAAACAATGTCGGTTACCTCGTGGGGTAAGACGGTTAAAATGAACAGATATCAAAATAAGTTTTAATGAAATCCAACTTGGACTTGAAGCATCAATTTGCAGCATTCTTTTCAACTTGCTTGTTTTCCACGTAGTAAAAATTTTCAAAATATAGGGCGGGATAAATGATAGCATATAGAATTTTCCTTTTAAATATATCCTGTTAATTTCAAAATCGGTTAAAGTATTCGACATATCATTCAACAACATGTTCTGCGTAGCATATGAATACGGCGCCAAAGAACTCAAACCATTTAATGGATTTGAAGCCCTCACGCTGCGTAGTATTGAGTAGTAATGAGTTTGTTTACTCATGTGTACAGTCAATGTGCAATTTGTTCGGGTTTCAGAAAATGGATACCTTCAGGAAAATAACTGTAGCCTTTTGGAATGGCTTGATCGATTTTAAACATGTAAATTAGTGTGAAAGCTGATTAAAAGACTATCGATCACATAATTAATTGGTAAATTCCATAAGTTCTTCATAAAAAAAAATCCCTCATTGGTTGTACTTTTTCTGACCCACCCTGTATATAAGCTTATACAGACCTATAACACCATCATTCCTACGCAATCATGATAAAGTGACAGAGTATATGCGTAATATCTCAGTTATAGATCCACAAATTAATCGTATGGCTATTTTTAATATATAGCGCTATTAAAATATATTAGATTATTGAATAGGCTATTATGTTACTATGGCGCCAAAACACGCAAACAATATTTTTTGAAATTTACTGCAGAGTAGGCTCCATGAGGCAGTGGAGGATTAAGAGCAATTTGTATGCTTGTAGCAGTGGCGGATTTAAGAGGTCAGGCAGTGTCAGAGCTGCTGGACAGGGTCCCCCGTAAAATGATTGCTATCCGGGGGCCCTTCAGACACCCCCTAGTCGCACTGTGAAATGCGATATGCGTTGTTTTGTGACGATAAAGGGTGGGGGGCCCCACCTTAAGCTGCATTGCTGACAGGGCCTTTTCCTTCAATCCGCCGCTGCTGTAGCATTATAATGGGATTAGAGTTCAACCAAAATAAGTTTGCAGGGGAAATTAGAAAAATACAAGGTTTTTATTAAGCAAAAACTTGGCTTTGATGGGGTGAGTGGTGGTGGGGTTGGAGCTGAGGATTGGAGGGTACCCCTTAAGATTCTGTTTCTGCAGATGTTCCGTTAAATTTAGGAAAAATATGTTTTAGGAAAACAATAAAAACAAAAAAACATAAAAAATGTAATTTACGGAAATTTTCTGAATTTTCCGGAAGCAAAAAATTTCCAGAATTGTTTTTCGTCCGTAATTTTAAATTACGGAATAACAGTTTTTCCATAATATGAGACAAATTTCTGTAAAAGTTCCGTTAATTGACGGGAAAATATGTAAATTTACCATAATTAAGTCTGGAACTTCTGCTGCATGGGGGGGGACAGAAAATTTCAGTAAATTAAGAAATTGATTTAAAAGTGTAGCAAGTTTATTGTTCCCGTGCCCGAGCCAAACGTCCGGTCTGACGGAAATCAGGGACGCATGTTCTTCATCTTTTTCGGCAGATTTTTGATTTTACCCATTTTCAAAAAGATCTACTTCCCTTCATCGACGCTCCTCAAAGCTCCTGTTTGAATCTTATTCATTCTACGCTTGCAAAATGTTAATTGTTATAGCGAACAAACAGTTGGTTGACGACTTCATTTTAAACGAACTTCTTTTCGTTTGTTCGGGTCCCCTTCCCCCTACCAGCAACTAAACCTGAATACAAAAATTTTGGTGTATCGGCCTATGTGATTTTGCTTCACAGCCGAAACCCCTCAATTGTTCCCCCCACCCCCCCAGGGTCAACACTCGGGACCCGAATCAATAAGGGAAACCCCAAAAGGCGTTGGTTGAGTACGCCTCGAAGATCGGTTACAAAATGTAGATCTTTGGGTTTCATGCAATCTGAGCAACGACAAAAGGCATTTTCTCGTGCCGAATTCAACCAAGAAGTTCAAAATGCTCACCGTTCTTGAAAAATGTTTGTGATAGGTACATATTACACGAAAAATGTACAATATAATGTACGTATAAAACTTCACGTAAAAATAGCATCTCAAATCACAAAAATATGTAAAAATCTGGCAATATCGACCTGTTAATACTTATATCAAAGTGTTATGTCAGTTTTTTTACTATTATAGTTTGGTAGAATCATTGGCTAAATTATTAAAGAAACGAAATCGATAGCTCTTAATGATAAAGTATAGCTATTTCTGCAAATTACGTGCATACCTAATTTCCTATGCATATTGAGCAAATTAGCCTATATCTATTGTTTTAATGAGCAAAATTGAAAGATTTCACTTCCAATAACTTCAAAACAATTATTTCGATATAACACAAAATTTGATGTTGTGGGCATATGCCGCTTTTTGGGTAAATAAGCCTCTTTTCAGGGTCGTCACGCGTACCTAGGTGTTAGACATGCATTTATAGGAAAATGACATGCACTAGACAATCGGCAAAAGACTAGCTTATTGCATTATACTGCCATATGATACAGATAAAAATATGACCGCTTACTTAACACTGAGCAAAGCTAAAACGAGGAAAAATTGACAAAATAGAGAGAAAATACAATTATAACAAAAAAGAAATAAACACTATTGGGCTTCAATTACGTTCACTTTATTCACGCTTCGAACACTTATAGCATGATAGACTTTCCAGATATGTGACACCCAGTGCCATAGGCATTGATGTGCATGGGGGGGATCCCAAAAAGTTTATTTAACAGAGATTGATTTTGTTAAAGTGTTTCATGGTATCAGATCAGAGTCCTGAGATATGTCATCGATATTCTTGTACTTCTTTCGTTGAAACAATATTGTTTTAGAATATGAAGTATTTGTTTCCAGCCAAAGCCAGGCAAAGGTATCTAATATGGTGATCGAGGCCTAAGCGTGTCATGTCGGGAACTATAGGTTCAGAGTAGGAATGAATAGTGTTCAATTCAGAATTAATTATATTTAGACGGCGGTTTGAAAAGAACTAAAAAAAATATTTCAAATTCGGAGAAATGATCATTCGAAAAAAACGTTTGCTTCTACAATTAAACAACATTACCCTTCGTTTTCTAAGACGCTGGACATACCTATCAATATCGGAAAGGCTAAAACAAATCTATCCTTCATTCTTCAAGAAGATAAAATCTGTCTATTCAAAGGCCATGCAGTACTCCTATCTTTTAATCCCCGAGTATCGTCACCTTAGATCCTCTGCAGTGATATATTTTGGCGGAATAATTCACCTGTGAGTATGCTGCAGACATAGCCTAGAGAGGCATTGGCTGCTGACTAAGAGGCTAATTAAGGCTTGCTTATATTGTGAAGTGATTGAGTGTATCTGATGAGTGAGGACATTGACTTCTTGTTCAATTATACCTACGTGTCATTTAATGTATATTAAGGGTCAATCACTCGCTCATTCATCAGTCAATCACTTGTGGCGTTATGGTGATGTATGTGCGTAAAGGGGTTGTAAGGGCGGTCTGGACGACTATTTGGATATCTCACCCAAACCTCGAATAAGGAGTAGTATTATACTGTCTGCGGATGCTATATAAGTATGTTTGTCTGATGACTGTCGATAATAACTATGCTTGTCTTATTGCGCCTGATTATTAAATGTCGTAATAACTTATATGGTGTTCTGATTGTCTATTTGAACTTATTGTGCGGATTAAACTGTCGTGTTACAACTAGATTAGTATCTCGGATTGTCTATTTTAATTATTTGTGCATGATTAAACTCTCTGTTCTAATTGTTTGTATCACTGATTGTCTATTTTAACTTATTTGTGCTGCTGATGTATGTATAACTATATTTGTATCTTGATTGTTCTATTTGCACCTTATTGGTGCATGCTTAACTGTCTATTATAATTATATTTGTTATCTTTATATTAAATTAGTGTATGCCTGATTAACTGTCTGTTATAACTTATTTTTGTATCTCTGATGTGCTATTTTAATTATTTGGGCCTCGGGTTTAACGTCTGACTGTATATTTGTATATCTGATTGTCTATTTTAACTATTTGTGCCCGATTAACTGTTTATACAAATTATATTGTATCTCTGATTGTCTATTTGAACTTATTTGTGCCTGATTACTGTCTGTTATAACTTATAGTGTAGCTTCTGATTGTTATTTTAACTATTGTGTCTGATTAACGTTCTGTTATAACTGATAGTTTGTATTTATGATGGTCCTTTTGACTTAGTTGTGCCTGATTAACTGTCTGTTAAAATATATTTTGATCTCTGAGTGCTATCTTAATTATTGTGCCTGATTAAGGTCTGTTCTGTTATAACTTATATTGCATTCGCTGTCTATTTTAACTTACTTGTGCCCCGATTTTAATGCGTTATGAACTTTATATAGGATCTCTGATGGTCTATTGAACTATTTTGTGACCGATTAACTGTCTGTTTTAATTGTATTGTTATGGATTGTCTATTTTCACGTAGTGTGCCTGATAACTGTCTGTTATACCTTATATTTGTATCTCTGCTTGTCTATTTGAACTTAGTTATTGGCTGACAACTGTCGGTTATACTTAGATTTGTAATCTCCTGTTTGTCTATTTTAACTTAGTTATGCTGATAACTTGTCTGTTATACTTATATTTGTATCTCCTGATTGTCTATTTTAACTTAGTTGTGCCTGATACCTGTTATAACTTATATTTGTATCTGATTATCTATTTCTTAAACAACTTTATTTGGCTGATAACCCTCTGTTATAATCTTATATTTGTGTCTCTGATTATCTATTTTAACTTATTTGTGCCTGATTAACTGTCTGTATAACTTAATTTGTTATCTCGGAGTTGTCTATTTCAAACTTATTTTGTTCTGAGTAAGTGTTTGGTTATAACTTATATTTGTATCTCTGACCGATTTTTTTAACTTATTTGTGCCTGATAAAACTGTCTGTTATAACTTATTTTTGCAATCTCGTCTATTTTAATTATTTGGCCATATAACTGTCTGTTTAACGTAATTTAGTATCTCTGATTGTCTTTTGAAATTTTTTTTTAAAAAGTTGTGCTACGATTAATTAAACGTCTGTTTTAAATGTTATTTGTATATTGTTCCTAGATCTGGTTGTCTAACAATGAAATTACGAGGTTTGCCTATAGGTAAAAAATTGACTGGAAAGTCTTGTAAATTTGACCAGAACCTTGTTCAAACGTGAGCAGAATACTTGTCAAACGGGACTATTATTCGTAAGTCACATTTAACAAGGTTATTTTTATGAGTGTAAAGTAAATGGGCATGTTACAGTATCACAAAAGATGAACATGTAACAATTTATTTTTTTCAACCACACCCACAAAACCTAAAATTTCTAACGATTTGGCATAAAAAGGATTGAAAAAGATGTTGAGTGTTTGAATTAAACAAGAAATGAGTTTCAGGTTGAGCAGAGTATGTGGCTTGTGTGTATTGTGTTGTCGTGTTTATAGAGATCAGGCATAACAAATGAGGAGTTAGTCTAATAGCAACACACATAGTGTCCTTTAATTAGGCTTCAAGTTTTAAGCTCTAGTAACCTAAATATCAATCATCAATTGCTGATTGGGTGATGGACACAACTGTTCTGGTTAAATTTTCTTTCGCATCTTCAATGCATACTTAAGTTTAATTAGTATCAGGCTGGGTAGGCTGTTATGTATGACTGTATATTGGTATCTCTGATTGTCTATTTTTTGAACTTATTTGTGCTCTGGAATTAACCAATCTATTAAAACGATATTTGTATCTCTGATTGTCTATCTTAACTTATTTGTGCCTGATTAACAGTCTATTATACTTATATTTGTATCTCTGAGTGGTCTATTTTAACTTTTTGTGCCTGGTAACTGTCTGACTTATATTCGTATATCTGATGTTCTATTGAACTATTTGTGCCTGATCAACTCTCGGTATACTTTTATGGATATCTGATTTTCTGTTTTAACTCTTGTGCCAGATTAACTCTATATAATTACATTGTATCTCTGATTGTATATGTTAACTTATTTGTCCCGTCGATCGAATTGAACTGTTACAACTATATTGTATCTATGATTGTCTATGTTAAACTTATTTGTGCGGATTAACGCGGTTATTAACTTATATTTGTATCCTGATTGTCTATTTTAACTTATTTGTGCCTGATTAAGTCTGTTATAACTTATATTTGTATCTATGATTGTCTATTTAACTTATTTGTGCCTGGTTAACTGTCTGACTTATATTCGTATATTGATTGTCTATTTTACTTATTTGTGCCTGGCAAAACTCTCGGTTATAAACTTTTATTTGTATATCTGATTTTCTGTTTTAACTAATTTGTGCCAGATTAAATATCTATATAACTTATATTTGTACTCGGATTGTATATTTTAACTTATTTGTGCCGGATTAACTGTACAACTGAGATTGATCTCGATTGTCTATTTTAACTTATTTGTGCCTGATTAACTGTATGTTATAACTTATTTTGTATCTCTGATTGTCTATTTTAACTTATTTGTCCTGATTAAAACAGTTGATAAACGGATATGTGTTTTCTGATTGGGGGTCTATTTTGACTTAGGTTGTGCTGATTAACTGTCTGTTATAACTTATCATTTGTATCTTGTTGTTCTATCTTAACTTATTGTGCCTGATAACTGTTTGTTATGAACTTATATTGGCATCTCTGTCTATTTTAAACTATTTTGCCCGATGAACTGTTGTTATGACTTATATTAGTATATATGATTGTTTATTTGAACTTATTGTGCCCGATTAATGTCTGTTTGAACTTCATTTGTAATCTGATTGTCTATTTTAACTAGTGTTGCCTGATCACCTGTATGTTATAACTATATTTATTATATGTTATTTAACTGAGTTATGGCTGATAACTGTTGTTTATAACTGATATTTGATCTCTGGGAATTTGTCTATTTTAACTTAGTTAGCCTGATAAACTGTCTGTTATAACTTATTTTGTATCTCTGATGTCTATTTTAACTTGTTGGCCTGATAACGGCTTATAACTTATATTGTATCTGATATCTATTTTAACTTATTTGTGCCTGATTAACTCTCTGTTATAACTTTATTTGTGCTCTGATATCTATTTTAACTTATTTGGCATGATTAACGGTCTGTTTATAACTTAAAATTTGTATCTCTTGATGTATTATTTTCAACTTATTGTGTCTGATTAGTGTTGTTATAACTTATATTTGTATCTTATTGTCGATTTTACTTATTTGTGCCTGATTAACTGTCGTTCTACTTATTTTGCCATCTCTGTCTATTTAACTTATTTGTGCCTGATTAACTGTGGTGATACTTACATTAGTATCTCTGATTGTCTATTTGAACTTATTTGTGCCCGATTAACTGTATGTTTAACTTTTAGTTGTCTTTTGTCCTAGATCTGGTTGTCTAACAAAGAAACTTACGAGGTATGCTTATAGGAAAATGACTGGAAAAGTCTTGGAAATTTGACCAGAACCTGTCAAAACGTGAGCAGAATCTTGTCAAACGGGACTATATTCGTAAGATCACATTTAACAAGGTATTTTTAGAGTTGTAAGTAAATGGCATGTACAGCATATCACTAAAAAGATGAACATAGTAACAATTTATTTTTGTAAACCCCAACAACAACCTAAAAATCTAAGATGGCAGAAAAAGTGCTGAAAACATATGTGAAAGGGAAATTAAACAAGAAATGAAGATTTCAGGGCGTGAGCAGATGATGGCATGTGGTTACTTGGGTTTGTCGTGTTGATAGAGAATAGCATTAAACAAATGAGAGTAGTTAAATGCAACAACAGAGTGTCCTTACTAGGCTCAAGTAAGTTCTAGTAACCTTAAATATCAATCATCAATGTGATGGGTGATGCCACACTGTCTGGTTCCATTCTTTAGACTCATTCAATGCATACTTACAGTTTTTAAGGTACAGTAGGTAGCTGTTAGTATGGACGCTATCGGTTACTCTGATTGTCTATTAACTATTTGTGCTGATAACAATCTATTATAAATATATTGTATCCTGATTGTATAATTTAAACTATTGTGACTGATTAACAGTCTATATAACGTATATTGTATCCTCTGAGGTCTTCTTTTAGATCTTTATTTGTGCCTGGTACAACTGTTCTGGACAATTCGTATGCTGATTGTCATTTTAATTATTTGTGCCTCGCCTGATAAACTCTCGGTTAACTTTTATTGTATATCTGATTTCTGTTTTAAACCATTGGTGCCAGATGAACTCTCTCATATAACTATATATTTGTCTCTCTGAGTCTCTTTTAAACTTATGGTGCGCCGATAACTGTTACAACTTTATTGTATCTCTGATTGTCATTTAACTTATTGTGCCTGATAAACGTTGCGGTATACATATTTGTATCTCTGAGTGTCTTATTTTTAATTATGGCCGATTAACAGTCTGGTTATAACTTATATTTTGTTCTCTGATGTCTATTTTAACTTATTTGTGAAGGTTAAACTGTCTGACTTAATCGTTATATCGATTGTCTATTTTACACTTATTGGTGCCTGATAAACTTCGGAAACTTTTATTTGTATATTGGATTTCTGTCTTAACATTTGGCCAGATAAACTTCTATAAACTATATTTGTATCTCTGATTGTCTATTTAACTTATTTGTGCCGATAACTGTGAAAACTTATATTTATCTCGATTGTCGATTTTAATATTTGTGCCGGATAACTGTCTGTTATCACTTTATGTTTGATCTCTGATTGTCTATTTTAAATTTGCTGTCTGAAGTAACAGTCTGTTATAACTATATTGTAGTTGAATGTCTATTGACATTAGTGTGCGATTAACTGTCGTTAAACGTATATTTATCTCGATGTCGATCTTAAAATCTATTGCTGAAACGGATGTTATAAACTGATATTGCATCTCGTCTTATTTTAACTTATTTGTGCCTGATTAACAGTCTGTTATAACTATTAGTATCCTGCTTGTCTAACTTGAACTATTTGTTTGCCCCGATTAACTGTCGGTTAACTTTCATTTGAGATAAATCTGATGTCTATTTAAAAACTTAGTTGTGCATTGATAAACTGTCTGTATAACTTAAGTGTATCTCTGAGGGTGCTATTTTAACTTAGTTACATATGCCTGTAAACGTTGGGGTTATAACTTTATTTTGTATCTTTGATTTGTCTATTTTAACTTAGTTATGCCTATAAATGGGCTGTTATAAACTATATTTTTGTATCTTGATTGTCTATTTCTAACTTTAGTGGTGCATGAACTGTTATATAACCTATAGTGTATCTTGATGATCTATTTAACTTATTTGGCCATAACTCTTGTTATAACTGATATGTGTCTCTGATATCTATTTTAACTTATTTGTGCCTGATTAACTGTCTGTAAGAACTTAAACATTGATCTCTGATTGTATTTCCAACTTATTTGGGTCGGATTAAGTGTGTGTTATAACGTTATATTTGGATCTCTGATTGTCTATTTAACTTATTTGTGCCTGAAAAAATTGTCTTGTTATAAATTATTTTGCATCTATGTCTATTTAACTTATTGTGCCCGGATTAACTGGCGTATCACTTACATTTGAGTATCTCTGATTGTCTATTTAACTTATTTGTGCCCGATTAACGGCTGTTTTAACTTTTATTTTTATTAATTCCTAGATCTGGTGTCTACAACGAACTTACGAGGTGGATATGAAAATTGACTGGACAGTCTGTCAAATTTGACCAGAACCTTGTTCAAACGTGAGCAGATCTTGTCAAACGGGGACGATATCGTAAGATCACATTGAACAAGGTATTTATGAGTGTAAGAAATTGGGCATGTTTACAGATATAAATAAAAAGATGAACATGTAACCAATTTATTTTTTCAACCCACCCCCAACCTAAAAATTCTAAGATTTGGACCATTAAAGTCGGAAAAATATGTTGTGAAAGTGTTGAATCAAACAAGAGAAGACAGAAATTGAGATTCAGGTTTGCGCAGATATGGTAGTGTGTTTATTGTGTTTGTTCGTGTTATAGAGACTCAGACAAACAGAATGAGAGTCGTTAAATGCACACCCAGGAGTGATAGTGCCTTTATTAGGCATCAAGTTCGTCTAGTAACCTGTAAATAGCATCATCACTGCTACTTACGTTGTAATAGTATCGGTGGGGCATGGGAGGATGTATGTAGTGTGTATTGACCTTGCAACCAGGGCAGAGGATGATGGGTTTTACACCTTATCAAAATTAGGTGTCATGCTAAAGGCCTGACCACATTTTGGAACAAAATGGTGGTTTTTTGGGCATTGGCACATGTTGTCCGCACCATATTCCCCTTTTTGTCTGAATATGTTGACAAATCTGAAAATCTTGTACCCGAAAGGAGTTTCTTCCCCATTCACATACATTCAACCCCAAATTAAAGTAGTTGAAACTCAATAAATCTAAATCCTGGCCAATAAATTGAAAGTGCCCCACCACAGGAGGGTGATCAATTTCTTGGAAAATTTATTTCCTTTATATAATCAAGTAACATGCCTCCATTATTTACCAAACAGATCTCCTGGGTGAATGCACGAGAGTGTATTTAAAGTGCACATAGCTGCCATTTATCTGGAAATTTCCATCAAACCATATAGTATGCCAAGTCTTTGGTCATTTGGCACCTTGAAAATGGTCTCAGGCAACCAGTCGGCCTGGAGAATCATTCAGAAGCCTACGGAGGTCAGAAAGATAAATAAAAAGTCATCCTAATACATGGCAGCCACACAGAAGTACCAATGGGCAGATAATGCACTTATGACCCTTGTTGCAACTCACAGGACGCGGCATGTAGTGAATATCAACCACTTATCTCTAGTGTGCGCTATTTAATTACAAATGGAATATGCCTGGTAGAATACTGCCAAAGAGTCGATGAGTTCTTGGAAAAGCTCAGGTTCATTGGCTAAATGCAAAACTAAATAATCCACTGCGCTTGCTAAACAGATAAGAATGATGACTTCACTGGGACCTACGACATGCTTGTCACTCAGGGTTTAAAACGTTTTCAGTGGTTTTCATTGTCTTTTTAAAATAACTTTATCTAAGCAATGTTTTTAAAAAAAAAAAAAAAAAAATGCATTCAATGAGTCCAAACAAGCCTAGTTTAGGCAGTGGTTTTAGATGGCTTCCCAAAGGATGTGATCATGTGGGAAGCCAATCTCAAAACTTGCAGACTTAACTTGATACCGATTCTACCAGGGTTAAGGTAAAACCCATATGAAGAGAGACTGTCAACCCAAAAACCAAACCTTCCACATCATAAACCTAACCCATCTCGCGAAAAACTTTTACATATATCCACCTGTAAACGCTAACCTAACTGCAAAACCCAACCCAAATCCAAAACTCCCAAACCCGAACCCTAACCCAACCAAACTCAAACTCTAACAATCAGAACCAACTCCATACCAAACCAAATCCAAACTTCAAACCTTAAACCGAAGTCCAAACCCTAGACCCAACTCTGCACCCTAACCAAGTCCAAAACTATAACCTAATCTAAATTCTAACTTAACCATATAACCCCAATTCAAAACCCTAAACCATAATCTCTAATCCTAACCCAAAGCAAACCAAACCCAAACCTAATCCAACAGCAAACTATTACCCAACTCCAAATCCTAAAAACAAACCTTAAACACTAAACCCTAACAAACTCCACACTTGACCATAAGCCAACTTACCATTCTAAACCTGAATCCCATACTTATATCTAAATCCAACTCCAAACCCCAACCCAAATCCAAACCCGAACCCAACTCCAAACATGACCAAACTCTTAATTCGTAAACTACTCTAACCCAAGCCCAACTCCAAACCTATAACCAACTCTAAACTTTAAACCATTAGGCCACCTCCAAACTTAACCCAGCCCATCGGAAACTCCAAACAGACAACTCAACCTAACCCCTAACCATAAAAACCAAACTCAAATTCTAAACCCAATTATGAACCATGAAACCAAACTCCAAACTCTAACTGTAATCAAAATGCAAACTCCTAACCCCACTCCAAACCCTACCCTAGATCAAAATCCAAACTCTACCCCAACTCCAAACTCTAACGAACCCTAAACCCTATGACAAACACAAACTTTAACCTATAAAACAACTCCACAATTCAACCCAATTACCAACTTAACCCTAACCAAATCCCAAAACCAAGACCAATTGCAAATCCGAAACCAGTAACTCGATATTCCTAAACCAACATTAACTTAATCCATCTTTGAAATCTTAATCCAACTCCAAACCTAAACCAATGCTAAACCATAATCCATTTAAACCCTAACCCCAACTCCAACCCTAAACCCTAGCAAACTTAAAACTCTAACCATAATCAGAATTCCATATTCTTAAAAACCCTATATAGGCCCAATCGCAAACACCTAAACATAAACCTACTCCAACCCTAAGCTTTCAGGTTGAGAGCTATAGAGCTAATTTAACAACTCACAAACTATGTCAAAAAATATCATTTGAAAATCTTGAGGGCATACTATTTTTTCAAAATATGCCTGGGTTGTTCTTTTAACCTAAACCAATTTCAAATTGTGAATCAGCTCAAACCTTAACCCACTCTAATTCTAACAAGAATCCACATCCCAAACCCTGACCAATTTAAAACCTACCCAAAACAAAATGCCAACTCCACAAAAAAACCCTAACACCGATCTAAACCTACCCAACCACACCCTATCTTATCTCCCATACCCTAACCCAACTGTACATGCATTTACGAGTAGGCCTACCTGCCTTTCGTGTAGCATTTATGTATATTTATGAATGCTTATTTGCAAATATTACTTACTCTGAACACACACTTTTTTCAGAAATTACTTCCCAGTTATACTGCCAATCTGTACTTCAATATTTATGCAAGAACCAAATGAACTTTCATTCTGTCAATGACCCAAGCATAATCCACCTACAAACCCTAACCTAACTGCAAACCCAACCCTAATCCAACTGAAATCCCTAACTAACCCTAAGTCAACTCCAACTCTAACCATAATCCAACTCCAAACTCTAACCTAACTCTTTAATACTAGTCCAACTCCCAATCCTAAACCTTAACCCAACTCCAAACCTTAAGCAAACCCCAAGCCCACACCCAATTCAGCTCCAAAACTTAACCATTTACCAAATTGTAATCCCGCTCCAAACCTTTACCCAACTCTTAAATTCTGTAATCCACTTCCAAACCCAGGCCATTGAATTTCAAACATTTTTTTTAGAAATTACTTCCCAGTTATACTGCCAATCTGTACTATAATAGTTACACAAAAACCAAATGAACTTTCATTCTGTCAATGACAGAACCCAGCAAGATTAGAGAGCATAAAAACAACTTGAATTTACTTAAGTTTCAGTTCCTAATCTCTCTGTTAGCCAACAATAACAAAGAAACAAAAATACCTTGTCTCCAAGGATAAGTTGAGACACTATTCAGTTTCAGTTAGTTATGCTGAAATGGGGTCTCAAAGGTCCCAGGAAATGCAAATAGAATTGATGTGGTTTGTGTCAAGTCTACAAGGAGGGACGAGAAAGCATTCAATATTTGGGTTGGTGATGACATCATTAGTGAAACTATTGATTTTTCAGAGAGTAATAGAAAATTCCAGGTGACTGGTGTGAATCTATTCATGGCACTGACTGAAAATCAATAGTTTCACTAATGATGTCACTGGTAGTGTATTTTTTGTGGCCCTGTTTATTGGAATGGAATGCCCTGTAAAGATTTGGAGTAGGTTTATCATCTCATTTCCTGGGACCTTTAACATCCTTACATATGCATCACCTCCAAGATGGGAGCGGGAGTGCCCCCTTATAGACCTTTAGATTAATCAGCCCAACACTTCTGAGGATGAGAGTAAAATTGTTATATTATTTTTTGGTTAATGGCCATGGCCATTTTAGTCTTGAAAGTGTAGAACATGCTTCACTTAAAGTCAAGTCATTAACCCGGCCTGCTTTTTTCCTTTACCTGTCGCTTGTTTACTTCTTACATAAAATCTCCATAACCACAATCCCTCTTTTTTCCAAGCACCTGATAAAACAGGATGGCATTTAATTCAAATCAAAAATAGTTCCTCGGCTTAGTCAATAGTTGTGCTAACCAAAAGATGCCAAGCAATCAAAAGCATCGCTATCAGATTAGAATATTTTCAAATTAAAATCCATTTGATTTGATCTCCAACTGTAAATAAGCTCTTTCAACATCTGTTGGTTGAGACACAACCCTGCCAAAACAACAAACCTGAAAATAGCCACTGCTCTTCTAACAAAAACCAAAATCGGTCAGAAATTAAAGTCTTCCCTAAAGGAATAGGGTTTTAACACTTGTGTGGTGTCCGTCAGCCAATAAAATCTCAATTCCCATGGCACTGTTCCATAAATTCCTTTCACCGATGTATTTAGAAGATACACCCCCTGGTTTTCTAGCATTATTTATGTAAATATTCCAAGACTTATCTCAACCAAGTACATGTAGGACAATATTTTCTAAAGGTGCATTTCTAATACGAGCACACCTGCAAATTTCAGAAGATTGTTACTAAATTTGGTTTGAAATGAAGTGATAATTTTAAAATGTAGAAACTTTAACCAAAATACACACCTTTAAAGGTGCAACGAGAGATTTCACATATCAGGTGTCCTAAAAAAATTGAAAGTGCTGATTTTTTTCCCTGATGTAAAGCTTTCCATAAAAAATAATCCCACCTGAAAGGATTAAGCTGAGAAATGTTTTCTTTGGTACAGAAATTTTGAAATTTCTAATTTCGTATAGGAGCAAATACGAATTTCAGCCTATGTTTTATATTGAAATAATAAGCAAGTCAGAATCACCCTTTTTTCTCTCTTTTAAGGCATTTTTGTAGCATAATACAGGGTAAGAAATCTATTGATTGCCTAGTCTATGAAATTACTATTCTGACACAATATTTTGGGTGCCTCAAAAACCTCTTTTGACCCAATATGACCCTACCCTTCTTGACCTTTAACCTCAACATATTTAAAATCACATCTTCTCCCACCCCCACTAATTTTGCATGCAATGTCTTGGAACTGACAGCATTCAATTAACCATGAATAGCAAATAGGCTGTGATATAACATTGTATAAATTTAACAACTTAATGTAACATTTCCCTTTGTATTGCTTCCAGTTAGAGCCTCTATTTCCTTATGGTAGAACCCAGAGGGTGTAATGAGTCCATCCCACAATGCACCAGTTTTAGGAAATTTCACTTCAATAAGGTCATGTGATCCCACAAAAATCCTATTCTTAACATATAAAAATCCTGACTTTTACACTCATTTCAGCCCACAAGGTGCATGATCATGAAATGTCTTGTAAACTTTTTGAACACTTTCCATCCTTAAATACTGACATGTGTTTAATACAGTACAATACAAGCACACTGCAATGCATTGTGGGATTGATTCAAAACACCCTCTGGGTAGAACCACGAAAGAAGTGAATGGAGGGTGGGTACTCAACACAGGGGAAGAACCAGGGGGTGGCAAGGGGGAAGCCACCCCCCCCCACCCGAAGATTTTCAAAATGCAGGAAAAACAGGGGGTTAAGCAATAATTAATAAACCTATATGAATTAATCATGTAAGGTCACCATGATTTTCGCCCCTCCAATGATTTTACCATGGCACTGCCCCTGACTCAACACAAATGCTATGGTATATGTCACAAAAGCGGTCTCATTTTCAACCAAAAAACTTTTCCAAAAATTATTTTCTTAAAATTGTTACAATTTCCTTAATTTGATCTCAAAATCCCTAAAGCGTCAAAATATTTGAAAAAACAAAGTGAATTGTGGTAAAATTGGTCCAAATCTGCCTCACTGTAGAAGCTATGGGTAACACCGTTTTTGGGTGCAAAATTGGATTATTAATTATGTCTAGGGCGATACATTCCAGCCTTAGGAAGCCCCAAACAAAACATCAACACCGACAAGCTCCGACAGTCTTGCGTCCTTTCTACACACCATTAGTAGCTTTAATGAGCTGCCACAACACAATGGGAAGAACCTCTAGTAAATTATGGACATGTTCTGGTCATGGCTCAATTGATCCAGATTCATGCACTTAATGGTCAATGGGATTAACCTTTTACATGCTAATCATGACAGGAAGGTGTAGTTTTTGTATAGGCATAGAGGACATTCAGGCACTTATAAAGAATGTTATTCGCTACCCTGGGGGTGGGGTGGGGTGGGGTGGGTGGGGAGTGATAAAGTTTGGGTTGAGTAGGGAGGTATAACCCATACCTATATCAATTTTCCCTGAATATTGCACCTAAATATCTGGGATGCATATTTTGTGCAAAATTTGTCATCATTATTATTTTTTTGTGTGGGGTGTTAGTCTCAAGATTTGTTTGCCTGATTATGAACAAGCTATAAATTAATGACATAAAAATATCAGACATCTTGCCCAGCCTCCACTAGTGAATCATTACAATGTCTTTTAGTGCTCCACATGGTTCATATTTCTGTCAGTGAGAAGAGACATAATAAAAAAAAAAAGTTTTTGCTGATTTTTTGGATAAAAAGGTCCAAAATTTAGCGAAATTTTGACACAAAAGTCCACTTTTTGTGATAAAAAGTCAAAAAAGGACCATTTTTTACCAAAAAAGGTCCACTTTTCGAAAACAAAGTCCACTTTTTCGAAGTCCCGCACCCCCCAAAAAAATAAATCCTGCGTACGGCCCTGGTATCCCTCAAAACTGACCAGAAAGGCTTGGGACAATCAGGGGTTCCCAGACCCTACTCTTCTCATAACTGAATTTGATATAATGTACAGGCATGACTCTCTGTACGCGGGACCGACAACTTAACATCCCCTCCAGACTTGCTCATTTGCGCAAGTCTAAATGAACCACAGGGAGAGCAGAACTCTAGTTTTAATCAATAGTTCTTATACATGTATAAATTAAATCCAGAATTAAGTAACCGATTAAATCCCAGCTAGTGGCCTTACCGGGGTTTGAACCGGGGACCTCCTGAACCAAAGGCGAACATCCTAACCAGTGGGACACACTCTCCCTCTCCAAACTATCAAATCAAAAGTGACCAAGATTTCAGAATTTAACTATGCACAGCAGGCAAGGAATCAAAGCCAATTTCTCAATTTCATAGCTTTTTAACAAAAATCTTTGAAGTGCACAAACCACACTTGACTGAGAAAAAAATTATTAAATGCAAATGGGATCACACTAAATTTATATAGTGATGTGCAATTTTAAATTAAAATTATTTTTTTGTTTCAATTGGAAGAAAATGATTAACATGTAAAGTGAAAGGATAGAATCAGGAATGAGATCATCAACTTAAGAGCAGGTATCATGTTGGATATAGTAGAGATCATACGAAAAAAGAGGCTATCCTACTTTGGGCATATCAAAAGGATGCCTAACTCCAGATACCCAAAGATCACACCCCCACCCGATTGGTTCGTAGTCAGTACAGACCCCGACGTCACAACCACCACTCTCGGTTGGATGGAGCACCATACAAGCTGACTGTAGTGCCAGAGGAGTCAACTCAACAACAGACCCCCCACCCCCGCGGAGCGATGGTCTCAAGACCGACAGATCTGGAAGGAAATTATTATGCAGCAGCCATCTCTAGGAACAACCTGAGAGGAAGGCCTACGTTGGTACATGCGTTGGTAAAGTGACATGCACTTTTGTTTCAGTTGAAAAACAAAGTAATGCTAAATGCAGATTTTTTTTTTCTTTTGTCTACTTTTGGTGTACTTTTTGGACTTTTCCTCCATTTTGGGGGAAAAAACCCTCAAAATACAAAGACAGGAAAAAATGTTTTAAATTTGCAATTATCAGAGACAAACTTTATTTGCCTTATAATAATTCAAGCCTTTGCCACATAACCAATACCTGGGGAAAGGCTCAAAGTTGGGCCCCCCTGGCATTTAAAAAAACCCAGGCTACTACTACATGACCAAAATTTACTTGACCAGCTGACATTGGGTGCTGATAAAGGATAGCACAGGAGGTTCCTGGTTTGCATCCCGGCAGGGCCACTTGCTGGGACTTAATTCGGGTATTTCTCTGGGACTAAGAGGAAGTGGCGAGGAAGTAGCAAGCTTACCTCTGGAGCAAAGAGTCCTCGGATCGAATCTCAGAGGGACCACTTGCTGGATTTAATTCGGGAACTTCCATTTGGGGATTTTGATTGTAAACAAAATAACAGATATTGATTAAAACCTGAATGCCACTTTCTCCATGGTTCATTTGAAATGGGCAAATTAACCACGAAAGCTTGCACTACCCATCCGGTGTGTGTTTCGTGTAGTGTGTTTGAATGTTGCAATATGGCGCTGTTTTTAGCTGCTGCCTCCAAGTTGCATTGTTTCTGTCTAGTAATTATTAAGTTGTAAAGTCTCTAGCAATTTGGGCCTACAGGCCACAATTTGAGATTAAATAACCTTGATTATTATTACCTTGATTTGATTTGTATAAGAACTATTGATTAAAACTGGAATTCCGCTCTCCTTATGGTTCTTTTGGACTTGGGTGAACCAACCATGAGAATACCCCATCCTTTTGGGGGGGGGGTGTTAAGCCGTCGGTCCCATATACATGGAGAATCATGCCTGTATATGTAATCGCAACCAGTTTTGAGTAGGGTGAAAAACCCCTGGCTGTCCCACGTCATCCTGGAACTCTGGGTATCATTGGAAAGCAGTGGCAAAACACTGAATGATTTACTCAGGCTAAATAAGACATAAAAACAAGTGAATCTATAGTCCTAGACTATGTAACTTTCACACATTTTGTCCATGGTGTTCTATGATTAAGCACATCATTAGTACTGGCTCAGAAGAGGGAAAATCCTTATTTCTTTTTTAAATGTGCAATATTTACTCCAAACCAACACTACAAAAGCAATACCCATCCCAGTTACATATTTTATGTAAAAATGTGTATGGCCTACCCATACACATGTATATCCCTACCTTTAAGCCTGCCCAGATTTCATTTGAAGGTGCAATAATAAGACCAGACCTACATTAACAATTATGCCTGTCCAAAATTTCATGACCATTACATGAAATCCAAGGCCTATAATGGTGAGTTCAATAATACAAGTCTTATTAAGATTGGGCCAGTGAATAACGAAGTCAGGCCTCTGTGAAGTGGAAAAGCGAGACATAAGCATCGAATCATGCTGCCATGTATATCTGCCCTGTTTATTCATTATGTTACAAAATTTCATGATAAAAGCCTGGATAAAAGCATAAATTAAAATTCCAAGGCCTAGAGTATACCAGTTTTACCTGGCCAAGCAGCCACGATTTCCCGTTACCACTGGGACCAGTCTTCACATCCAAGGATTATTGTTTCTGCCTGCAGGGGACAATCTAGAGGAAATTGGACCAATCGCGTCAATCGTTTCTGACGTGCCGTAGCAAGTCCCACGATACTTATGGCCACCGTCACCCCTACGGGCATCCTAGACTGACCTTTTACGACTTTAGCCCACCTATTCTTCGACAGAGAGGAGATGAGAAGATAAAAAAGGGGGTCGGGTGGGTCATTGACTGATTCGGAACAATTAGAAGAGGTGGTTTAATGATCTTGTGATATGCATCCATGATTTGGGTTACGTACAATTAATTTGAAGTGAACTGACCGCAAAATTGATTAAATATCCAGAACCATGATATGATTTTAGCCTAATGGAAGTCGATTGATAGCTTCCAATTTCCCCATTCGCATCATATCTTCCTTTCTGTCAAAACTTTCACCATTTTGTTGAAAATTTTACTTTCCTGAAAAAAATTAGAAGGAATAGCAAGATTATTTGCAACTCAAAAATGTCAATTTCATCTTTTAAATGATTTAAAGAGACATGAGGACATTTCCAGAAAGAAGCGCCCCCAATTTTTTTTGAACCCGGGTTTTTTGCATATTTGGAATGCTTTCCGATGTATTAGATCACACCTGAAGTGAATAAGCCGAATACGCAGTCTTTATGTAATAAGATGATGATTTAGTATGTTACAGCCCCAAGAATTAACAATGATTTATTTCATTTTGAGTAAGATTAAGTCATAAATTAGCACATAAAATATTATAAATTAGTCTAAATAATGTAATACAAAATATACCTGGTTTGTGTGCATAACTGGTGTGTGTAAAGCAAATAGAATGAACCAGAAGATCTCAGAAGAGCTCAGAAAAGCCGGCAAACTTCTGGAATGT
>JAMKCH010016120.1:0-25119 GCA_023653785.1 Ophioderma brevispina
TACAGTTCCTAGAATGAAGATGATAAGACACTGTGCGGCTATTGTCCTCTATAACTGCGGACATCTTCTGACATGTTCTTCAGGATGTCTTCACACACTAGTCCATTTAGAACTAGGTCAATCAGATAAGTCATGCTTATTGCACAACACATTGCAAGTTTCATATTTTCCAGTTCTCCTCACTCATAATTTATATGATTAAATTTAACATGATTTAATTAACAAAATACAGAAAATAATATAATATTCAGGAGTCTGTCACACATTTTATGGGTCCAGTTTGAGCATATTCCTGACAGACCATTCAAGAAGTGAGTCCAGACACACCTGTACGTGAGTGGCATCACCCTACGTTCTATTTTGCCAATCGTGAGATGATCGACCGTATTTCCACACCTTTATGTTGTTGTACGTTATGCATCAAAGTGTATGAAGACGGGAGAAAGCACGCGTAATCCAATGGTTACAGTAGGCCTATTTCTATCCTTTTGCAAAATACAGTAAGCCGATCTTTCTAAATTGACGCACATTCGTACTTATCTCATCTAATATCAAACAGAGCAATAAATTGTATCTAACTGGGAAACACCGGTGTAAAAGGAGATATGGTCCGCCCGGAGCCATAGTCCGGGCCCCATAGACGACAACGAAATAAAGCGTGAAGAGTCAACTGAATGGAGTGTTCTATTCTTTACCCGTGTAGGTGGACTATGAGTCCGGCGGACCATAGACTGTCCCACAGTCTCGGCTCTGTCTTTAGATTCAGGGCACAGTAGGTTTAATTAACATAAAATCAAACTTATTTATTTATTTGGAATTGCACTCACCAACACCATGCATCCAATGCATATACAAAACAAATAAAAAACTAAAATCCTAAAAATAAATCAGGCTGGGCCCTCCCTGCACCCTTGGGCATCGGTCCTTTTAATACTGCGCTGCCACCTTTTTGACCCCAATGGCCGCCCATACGCCCTCATACGAACTAACAAAATTCAAAATCAGAGGGATATTAGTCTCCATTACCAGTCGTTTATACCACAGACCCTGGGAGGGTCTAGGCGGACCATATCTCCTGCCCCACCGGTGTGAAAGCAGATATAGTCCGGCGGGAGCCACAGTCCGGGGCTCCATAGACGATAACGGAATAAAGCGTGAAACTAATGTTGCGTGAAGAGTCAACTGAATCGATTGCCCTATTGTTCACCATTGTTCCCGGACTATGAGTACGCCGGACGATAATTACTTCTACACCGGTTTCTACTCTGAGAAAAGATACAAATACACGTTCATAAGCACCAGCTACAGGAACAAAGCAAACTGAACTAATGTATGTGTTCATTCCACTACTATTGCTGGTGCTACTACTGCTACTGCTGTTGCTTCTGCTACTGCTGCTGCTGCTGCTGCTGCTGCTGCTGATGATGATGATGATGATAATGATGATGATGATGGTGATGATGATGATGATGATGATGACGATGATGACGATGATGACGATGATGATGATGATGATCATGATCATGATCATCATCATCATCATCATCATCATCATGATCATGATGATGATCATGATCATAATTATGATCATGATGACTACCGTTACTAGTCTACTACTACTAATAATAACCATGATAATAACAATAATAACAATAACACAAACAGTAACAATAACAACAGCAACAAAAACAATAACAATAATAATAATAATAATGTTAATGGTGATAATAAACCCAGATTTTCCCGAAGGAAATTTTCCACCAAATTGTATAACGTATTAAGAATCATAAGGCAACAAAAATCAGCAATAAAACACGAAATCCATTATTTGGGCTGTATATTAGGGCAAATCATTGTTTTCAATAATGCTAATAACGCTTGCACTGATATCATACACTTCGGAAACTAACTTTAATGTTCATATCTACTCTAGAAGAGCTAGTTACATGTATTTAACATAAAACTTGCTATTTTAGTAAATCCTGTATGGGTGTTGCAAAACACACCTCATTTTCCCAAAGGGGTTTACAGTAACGCCTATGCAAGGTCTACAATGAAATTGTTGTCAGCACATAAAGGTTTAGCAAAATTGGCAACAATCCATAATATTCTCATCCGAATTCCGTTAGTGCCCATGGTGTTACATGGGACCCCCAGTAATTAACTCATTACAAAAAATTACGACAAAAAATATCCGTAAATAAGCTATCGCGAAAAAAATAGGAGTCCATAGGAACCCTACCCCTTTGTCACTTAAGTGTTAACATTACATCAAGTAACTAAATAATAACAAAAATATGAAGAAAATAAAATAACTATAACGCACCGATTTGATTAGTTTAGTCCTGATTCGAATGCTGCCGTACATTTCACATTCGGTCAATGAAATATAATTATCGATTATAGCCTTTCAGTAATCACCTTTTAACAATTCACTGAACAAAAGCATTTATGCGGTAAATTTGATAATTGAGGAAGGCATAAAACATATGTCGAAATATAATTTTCTTGCCACTATGTTTTGAGTAACATTTTGCATATGAATGTAAAGGTAGATACATTTCCAAATTATTTTAACACATTAATTTCTTGTCCTCCCTTAGTTTGTGTCGTACTTGAATCTCGTTTATTTCATTTCTAGCTGACCCCGTTGTTTTACCACCAGGTAGTGCATTTTCTTTCTCTAAACAGTTAATAATAATAAAAAAAGTACTGTTTTACATTTTTCCCTTAAGGGGCATTAACATTAAAATTTTATCTTATATTACTTTATGCATTAGCTGAACGGTCACCTAAATTTGATGGCGTCTGTTTCAAGTAACACAACTATTGATGTAATAAGAATTCCCTATGTATATTTTTACTTTTAATAGACATATCATTATATCATGCTAATGGATTTGATTTCAAATGATGGCACACTTTAACATTTGGTGTCATTAATTCCAGGTAAGGATACAAAAGGGTTAACACTTTAAACTGCATAAAGGGTTTGCACTTCCGTTAATGCATAAGGGGGGAGGCTCCTAGGGCCCATTCATTATATAACCACTTTCCTAAAGGAATTTTTAGATGAAATCTACCACATGTTAGAAGGGTTCAAAGACATCAAGAAATGTGCGAAAAAGACACTAATTTTGCGTCAAAATGTGCGAAAAAGACACTAATTCGTTTCTGCATTTTCTACGGCACTGATTCACCTAGACTTTTGCTGGTTGCTTTAATTGATGAAGAATGAAGAATGAACTATATTTACCATATTAAGCACAAACATAAATGTCTCATGCCATTTTATATTTTTTTGGTTTACTTGTATAATTTACCATAGGTTCCTACAGTAAACCGCTATATGATGTTTACGAAATATTATGACACCAATGGCCTACTATACTTTCCAAGAATTTTGTGATTATTTACTTTGTTTGTGTCACTAGGTGTATGCATTATGAATATCAGAATCGCAGTAACTCTATTAAGATTTTTCATTTTTGTCATGGGCACTTCCGTTACTGCATAAGGGGGGCTCCTAGGGACCCATGCTAATTAACGCAAAAACGAGGCGATGGATTTTAATTTATTTGCACCAATGCAAGCGCATCTAAAAGTTAGACAAATACAAAAAATATAACCAAATATATTGCAGCATTAAAAAACGCCGGCCGAAAAACAAAAACATGGACCCGTAGGAGCCCCCCCCCCCTTATGCAGTTAAGTGTTAATGTAAAAACAAGATGTAAGAATTGAAAGTAACAGTTAATCAACACCACCCACACCACTAATAGTAACTGCAGGGTGAATGAGTGACGCACAGGCGAAAAAATAACATGGCTTGAACAGTCATTTGTACTGTGTTACAAGCGTCCTTTAACAGTTATTATTTAACTGTTGCTATTGCAATTAAACCTAACATTTGATTTAATCATTTCCGGATAAAGGAAGGAAAATGATTATAATGAAAAACAAAATAACGAATTAAAAATAAGAGCAAATTAACACCAACCGCGCCACTAATAATAACAACCACAGGTAATAAGTAGCATGTAATGACGCACAAGCGAACAATAACAACAAAACGATTATGGCCTCAACAGTGTCATATGCGTCCTTTAAAAGTTCAACAACAGGAGTTTATGGTTGTTGATTCAAAATTCAAAATCAGAATTTAAATTTTGAAAATAACCTACTCCCTAGGATATCTCATGAACCATACACAGACGTGAAAGTGTTAGGATTTAGTTATTATATCTATTGTAGAAGGATGATGGATGCTGGTCGACTATAATTTTTGTTTATTTTATTTATAAATTTCTTGATATATATTATTTTTCTGTAAAACTTTTTAAAAACTCAATAAAATCAAATTTTATTAAAAAAAATAACCCCAATGAGGTAATTAAATGTTTAAACCTATTCATGGGTTCGGTTTCTAAAAAAATAATGATTATAATAGTGTTTATTTGGTTGATGTTAGGTTAATATTTTCTGTAATGAGACACTTTCTCTTTGGTACTTTTAAATGACATTTACCCATTCCTCACTAAGAGGATCCCAATGATACTATGGATTTTCCTGTCTTCTTTGAATCTATATAACATATATGTACGTTATTTTCCTTTATTCTAAAATCAAGTTTGTCGTCTTCCTTTTCCTTCTCAAATCGGACAAGACAGATTGCCGTAATGTCGGAGCTATAAAACTCCAGGGTATTTTGTGTTTCGTTGACCATGTCAAAAAGAAGATTCATCTATAATCGACTTAGCAAATAGGCACGGCGTGTCCAAGAAAACTGGGGACTGAATTAATTCAACAAATTAGCCTGTTGAAAATACCCAAGGCAAATTACCCGAAATGATAGCGCTAGAGCTGTAATATTTTTAATGATGGACGCGGGAATTAGGCTATTCAGTCAAAATGTTTTCATCTTTAACATGCGTCTTCTCGACTTAACCATTCCATTTTTTGAGAAAAAAAATCAGAAAAGCTGCGAAATCCAGAAGCCTCCGCCAAAACAGGAGAACTTAAAGATAAAAAAGATTTTTAAAAATAAATGTTATTTATTTGTAGCTTTTTAGTAATCTTTTGTTCGGAAATGGGCAAAATACCACATGGTCAACCTAATAAAATTGTCCAATGAAATGTCGCCACTACGCTACAAAAAATGATATGCATTTACAAGGATATGGTCGAATATGAAAGCGTGTGCCATGTAAGTTGTCATTTTGTAGCCAATACTCTCATTGGCTTAAAAACACTACGTGAAACAGTAATCATGGCCTCTCCCGCTCTACGCTTCATGTTTACTGTATCATTATTGAAACATAAGATTGTCAACACCCTGAACACAAATGCCAATCGCTAAATTGAGAGGAGATACTTTGTGTAAAGTATCTGTCCGAAGTAACACGTTTTACCCGTTCAAAAAGTTCTTCTATCTGACAACTGGGACGTTGTATTACCAGCATGTATATCCTTTACAAATATTTTGAAAATATATACAGAAATGTACGTCTTAATCAAATTAAGCCATGGCATATTTCCACACTTGTGGATTCAATCAAGCTTCTCACTAAACCGTAGCAATACGTATAAGACACCGACAAGACTAAGCAAATACTGCAACGATAAGATTAAGAGTTATACCCAAACCTTAGATTTTTACCTCGTTTTTAGCTATAGAAATGTCTAAAAGTCAAAACAAAGGCTTATTTTGTTCCGTTTATGATTTCTCAACTTAATCATTTCAGTTAAGGATATCTTTGATGTAAACCTTTCCATCAGTGCAAACAAAAAAAGCCGGGCTTTTAATATTTATGGACACGTGATATTTTAAATCTCTTATTGCACATGTGAGACCGAGAAAATACTCAACAAATGCCCAACGCCCACAAGATAGCCCCCTCTACTCCAAACAACCATAAGAATGAGTAAATTCAACACCCATAAAACTGAGCTGAGTAGACACTCATAAGACCGAGTAAATTCGCGTGTTGAGAAAATACTTAAATTCTTAAAACAAACTTAAGACTGAGTAAATACTCAGCATCCATAAGAAGGAGTAAATACTCAACCATCAGATTAAATAAATACTAAATACCCATGCGTAAATATTCAACAATCGTAGGACCTGGTAAATATCAGCACCCATACGATTGAGTCAAATGGGCGACATCCTCTGATTCCTATCTGATAACCTTCATTAAGAAATTATTTGTAATGCAATCTAAGTTATGTCTTGCAAGCCATTCTCCTTTTCCATGTTTTCAGATAATGAAAAACGTGTGTCACAATTATAAGAATATGAAATGAAAACGCTTGCTTTACATCCTTGCAGATAATGATAAAAACTTTTTTTTGTTGAACGTAGACAAGATGTACATTTTGATATGGCGTGTTACATTTATCAGATCCGATCACTTGGGTATATTTTATTCATTTCCTTCGAGTTGGTAAATAAATGAAATATTATTATTAACCTGTATTTGAATTGCATCACTACAATACATTCACCTGTGCTGATTTAACAAATGTTATAATTTGTACATGTTATCTATTATACTTTTGTTATTTTCAACGTCGGACAAAGAAGATATACGTGTATCATACGTTGTACCAATGCGGTACAACGTATGATATTACTTATATCATACGTTGTACTGCATTGGTAGAATCTATTGCCCAGAGAAGGAGATCCCCATTAAACTAACAAGAAAGTTGGGTAATATACATGTTTGTAAAATGGATGTCATTTGTTCGGTGGATACTACCGCTCATGTCTTAAGAAGTCAATAGTTGCATTATAATTAAGAAATTCAAAGTTTCTAAGAAATATTATTTTCATCTATGCTTGTCGCTTGGCTAGAGAACCGGGAGCAAAATGCACGATGAACCGACAGAAGAAATGACGCGGAAACGAAAAAGGAGGGATTGAAAAGGTTTAGAGGATAATATAGATGCAGCTTAAATATTTTTTTTTTACATTTCACCAAAACTATAGTAAATTATGTGATCACGAGTAAGTCTTGGGATAGATAACATTCACCATAGCAACTGATCTAAAAATCTAAGATTGCTATTGCACCTATAGCAGAATGTCCAATGCAACGATGCTCTAAAATACATCGCAGTTCTATATCCCTGAAAGTTCAACCTGGCGATCTATGATAAGGTAAGACGTCTGTGTGACTACTTCTTAACATCTTCATTCTCTTGGGTGGTATTATAGCTTCCATAGCAAATAAAGTCTCATCAAAACAAGACGATGATCCCCGAATATAGCATTTGTATTAACAGCTGAATACTTCTTAGATCATTGTCCTGATTTGAGATCAATCAATCAAGTTGAAATAGTGTTGGTTTGAGGAAAAACAATCGACGTGCAATATACTTGCATAAAATTGCTTCAATATAATCAACATTTTGGAATGTTCTCGATGTACGATTCAGAGAAACTTCATAAATAACAAACGACTGTTTTATGATATGAACACTACATACTTTAGTTTGCACTACATATTTGAGTCTAAGGAAAATCGTGGAATTTCCCAATTCAACTTATTATTTGGATAAAAAAATAGTACAAACTCATTACAAGAAATTAAGGCCGCTAACAGAAAGTAGGTATTCCACAGAAACAATTCTTATAGACTTGCATTTGTAAAGTATAGTTGGCTTACAGAGATACTTGGCAAGCGATCTTGTTAAGAGGGTGTCCTTACATTCTATCACTTTCATTTCCGGAAATCGCATTTTAATTAAACAAGGCATCTTAAAAATGTATGTTTTTAAAGAGTGAGCCGTGGGTATACAGGGTGAGTAAAAAAGTACAACCTAATTGAACGATTTTCATGGAAAACCCTCTTCGCTATTCAAAATTTGTTTCCCTGTTTTGTTAGCGCGTATAGAAAAAATACGACTTTAAATTAGATTTGCGCGTTCAAAAGTTACAATGAAAGTACCCGATAGGAAGACCGAACACGTTTCACGCTAGTGTAACCCAAAGAGTATTCTTGGTTTTGTGTTCATCTGGGGTTTGCAGCATATAATCCATTAATTTCACATTTGGAATCAAATTCAGGTAAGACCAGTAGCATAACCAGTGGTTGAGAGGGTGGGAGGGGTAAGGGGCGGGATCTCTCACTCAAAATCCTTGCTCCATCCTGGCCCCATTGATATGTCACCTTTGCAAAATCGGTTTCAGTGATGCCCCAAAATTACAGTGTTTCCCCGGCCTTCCCGCCCTCTTCAAATGAAAATATCTGGTTACATTACTGGGTAAGACTATAAAAATTATGACACCAGCTATCAAATAATATTTAATGTAACCAACTTTTGCACTTGAAGCAACAATTTGCAGCATTCTTTAAAATTTCTTTATTTCCATATGGTAAAACTTCCCAAATGCATTTATAGGCCTACATACAGATTAAAGCATTATAAATATATCGTGTAAATTTCATTGAATCTTAAGTAATCTACATAATCATTTAACACGTGTCCTGCTTAGCATTTGAATACCGCGCCAAAGAAATCAACGTGTTAATTTATTTTGAAGCCCTCACGCTGCATAGTAATGAGTCTCAAGAGTACAGCCGGTGTGCAATGGCTGAAAATGGATACCTTCACACAAATAACTGTAGCCTTTGAATTTCGTGATTGATTTCAAACATTAAAAACTCTTGTGAAAGCTGATTAAACAGGATATCTCTTCCATGAATTAATTTGGTAAAATCCATTAAGATTTCTTTGTAAAAATCCCTAATTTGGTTGTACCTTTTTTTGACTCACCCTGAACAGTATTATTCGTTTCGTGTACATTGAAACTTATACCTTATGTTTAGCCCTAAGTCAGGGTAGTCAACCTCTTCAGCCCGACGGGCTACAAATATTTATCGCAATAGACAATGTGAGACTCTGAAAAAATGTCTGAAATACAATATGGCAACAGAGTAGGAGAGCTCAGAAAGGAATACAGCTATTCATAGTAAGTCTAGTATTTAATCTGATGTCTAAAAAGGTAAAGGTAAAGGGGACGGACCTGTATACATAGGAACGGAGTGCCCGTCTCTCTTTCGAAGCGATTGGGCCAGCCTCAACCATATAATGTTGCTGTAGGGGGCTCGCTACACCTCCACTACAGCAAGTCTGTTACCTTCCCATTTATACACCTGGGTAGGGAGGAGTAGTTGAGGTAAAGCGCCTTGAGGGCGAAACACATTGGCCACAGCGGGGCTCGAACTCACAACCTTTGGCGTGCGTGTCGGGCGCTTTATCCGCTGGACCACATGTGCCCTCTGATGCGGGCAATCTGATGTCTATTTTAACCTCTTTCATGTAAAATCTTAAATGAGTGATATATTTTCAAGAATTCGGTTTCCTAGAAAAATCTTCTGTACTGTATTAACTTTAACCAAAATATATAATCGTCTCGTAATGGGTTCCAGGGAAATGACTAAAAACGCCCTTTTTAGAAATACACTAATGACAAGCAGCAGAATTTTATCTTCAAATTAAACGTCGCAAATCGAGCACATTTCTCATAAATGATAAATATCGTCACTTGAAAAACAATAAAATACGTAAGAAATTATATGTATTTGATTGTTTTTCAAGTGATATTTAACACCGTTAAAAACACCGTTCCTGTAGAAATTCATAACTTTAAAAAAGAAAACAGTTTTACTAAGAAAATAACTACAACTGAAGTTAATATTAAAATATATAATTAATATACGATTTAAAAAAATGCTGAACCTAATTTACATAATAATTAAAGTGTTTCTAGATTTTTGGTTGTTTTAGGTTGTTTTCTTTGTCTTCATTATCTTTTGTCGTTTACGGTTTCCCATTGAAAACGACAAGAGCTATATAATCACCAAATTTGGACACAACCTTCTTTTGCCATAGGAGAATGGCATAACAGAGCCTTTTTTAAATGTTGGCCCAGTTTTTAAAAAAATAGGAATCAGAAATATGATTATTTTGTTGTGTTGAGTGTTTACATGTTTCATAAAAAAAATCCCAAAATTTTCATTTGTTTTAGATTTTATTCATATTATCAGCACTATCTACCCCATAATGCAAACGTTCAGCTCTATTACGCCATTTTGTAGATGTTGGAGATTTAAAATATTTTTGGAAAATTAAAATTTAACGTTGTTTTAGATATTGTAAAACACCGTAACCAAAGTACCCGAAAATCCAGGATGGTCACCATTTTTTTTTTCATTCAACTTACTTTGTTACATGTATTAACATACTAAAATATGAATTTTGATCTATATAAAATGGCAATTTTCATTTTAAAGGTAGCACATTACCTTAAAACAATCTGCCATGGGGAGGTAATGAATTTCAACATGAAACCTTTTGACAGACGAATGCTTATCGATCACTTCAGCGAAGACACTTAAAAGGGGGTGGTCCGATTTAAGGATATGAAGTTTTCATCTTGATAGATTGATCTTCACTCCAAAACCCGATCTGTAAAGTTTCGCGCCGAAATTTCAATCCGTTTTGATGCGAGAGCTAAAAACATGATTTTGTAAGCCCCAAATGGTACTCTGTAAAATTAATATTGGTCGACCAAAATGGGGCACATTTTCACTCATAACGTCCAAACCAAACTTCCTTTGGCTCTAACATTTCACGGGGTAAATGAGAAAAATAGTAGCTTTCTTTTGATACCAAAATGTTGACTACTTCCGGTAAAATCTGGGGCTTCTGGGGACGAGGCTATTAGCGATCGGACCATGGACCTTTAAGGGACATGTTCTGTCAAAACAACACATTTTCCGTTGTCTCACGCATACACATACTCAGTAAAAATTTCATGTTAGCTTCCTGTGAAGTATAAGATTGAGTTTTACAATGAAAGGGTAATATCGATAATATGTCAATTACGCATCCATTGTAACAATTTGCAATTGAATGACCTTCTAAAGGCAAATCAAGATTGATCGTGTGAATAACAAATCAATAGAAGATACAAGTCCTTGTACAAGTATCTCGAAATTCAAATAATATATAGTTATTTTTATACAATTTGGTTGCCCATTGTGCGTATATTAAGGTAATAAACACCGAAACGATGAAACCCTTCAAGTAGGTGTGAAGAGTTCTGGGAATGCCAATCATCTCTTCACAACTTTATGGTTTTGTTACTAAAATCTGTCAACGATGTCAGATAGGGATATGAAGTAAGCTCAGAAATAATAAGGCATGTGGATTTGTTGCAATTTGCCTTTAATGTCAGAGACATTTCACTTGCATTTTACTAATTCAAATATGGCAATACACAATGGCAACTGAAACCTCACCCCTTACAGCGTCGTTTCAATGTTATCCATCAGAACTGTAATCAATATATACAAAACACGACTGCCTCTAGCTCACTCGAGCAAAGACACTAAGTGTGATGTTTCTGTCAAATATATCACGTTTTCTAATTCTATCATTGTCTCAGATGACAACCTGCCATATAAAGCTAATACACACAGATCATTGAGATTATGATTTTACAAACAAATCTCCCTTTCGCCCTCTGTTTTAAATCTCCTGAAAGAGGTGTCAGACTTTTGGCATCTCAAATCGGACAGTCGAAATTTAATTTGTTTATATCATTACTGTACAAATATATTAAATTAGAATTTATAAATTCGTCTAAAAGACCCCTGGGGGCCGCCATTAGAGCTTGTAGACAGATCAATTTTCATAGCAATTTTGTGCTTTTTTATACCAGTTTGTTTGATATATTAAACCATACGTTCTCGATAACTTTATTCTACTCTGACTTCAAATATTTTTGAAATTTAGGTTCTTCACCTTATATCAAAAGATGGGATTTGTCAGCGGTATTGTATCTTTGTACCACTTGGCTTATATTAAAAATATGATGAAAATTTTTTTGCAAACTCCTATCTTTATGGTGTAGTGAGGACTCTTCCAGAGTTTCCCTCACTGGGAGTCTTGCAAGATGGCTGCGTCCCATGGCCCCAAGAGTCGAATTTTATAAATTCGAATTTATAAAACACTTGGTAGCCAAACCTGTTATCGTGGCGTAGCTGATTACCTGCCATCCTTTGGATTTTCAATATATAGCCCGAAGTTAGCCCAATTAGATTTCCTTTCATTTGAATGGGAAATCATTACAACTTCATTCGTCCATCGATTTTTGCAACAGCAAATGCCAAGGAAATGATTTTTTGTTGTTGGCGGGTCTAACGGGGATAATAATAAAATAATAATATTATTTAATATTATTTCAATTACTTGGTCACAATTACAGTGCACTAAGCAGATAACAAATGACAAAACAAATATAAAATATAAAATATAACAGTTTATCCTGGAAAGGAAGCATACATTTCTAACATGGGTAAACACAAGATTAACATAAGCGTTAAAAATCAATACATTAATAAATTATAGTAGGATAGTCATACAGAATAGAAAGAAATGACTTTGCGGCTGTAAACTGCCATTTGTAAAGTCTAAATAAAAATCTTACAACCAGACCTGAATTCCTACATTTTGATCATTTTAATCAAATGCCCAAGTTGACAGATCTCGTTCCACAGACGAGGAAATGAAAGGAAATAGAATTATAGAAAGATTTACTTCTCGTATTTTCTGTGTAAAAGCCTTGAAATTTCCAAGGACACTACGGTGAAAGAAAGCAGTGAAAGCACGGCCCTAAGTTATTAAGATCTTTGTATCCTAAATACCCAACCGCTGAATCCTAAAAATCCTCATGTCTCACGAAGCCGCACTGCGTAAGGAGAACTAGTACCAGAATCATGTGATTTCCTTCCAATGACAATTGAAAAACAAAAAAAAAATTCGACCTTATCCTCCCAGTGAATTTTCTAAAAATTCATAGGTGAGTCCGTTGGAAGAGGTGCCCACACGCTAGCACAAAACAGAACATGTGTCATGAACAAGAGAATTATACAGCTTGAGCAGGAAGAAGATGTTATATTTCTAGTTCACATGATCATGAAATCATGAGAGCTTAGGAATCTTATCACATACATTGACCAATGGGAGTGATCAAAAGAGAGACAAAACCTATATTTTATTCTCTAACAGTAACCGGGTCTTTACACGTTCCGCCCTGTTCTTTCCGGATGAACTGGTTTTTTATTGTTCCATCTGAAAACCCCCCCCCGGCTCACCCTCTATGAACCGCGGCCCGATCACCCTTGATTGAGATTTGAAACTGCCACATACATTACCAATGTGGTATCAAAGGAGAGACAAAACCTATATTTTATTCTCTAAATCAACAAAACAACCGGTTGCTTGCACGTTCCGCTCCTTCGCTCCTGTTCTTTTCCTGAGGGAATGGTTTTATTGATTCTAAGCTGAAACCCGGCTCACCCTCTATGATACCGTCGGTCAATCCGATGATTAAAATTTGAAACTGCCACATACATTACCAATGTGAGTATCAAAGGAGAGATCCAATATTATCTTTTTTCTCTAAATACCGGTTGCTTACACGTTCCGCCCGGTTCTTCCGGATGGAACTGGTTTTATTGGTTCTAAGCTGAAAACCGGCACACTCAAACTGTGAACCGTCGGTTACAATCCAAGATGAGATTTGAAAATGCCACATACATTACCAATGTGAGTATCAAAGGAGAGACAAAACCTATATTTTATTCTAAATCACCGGTTGATGCACGGTTCCGATCTGTTCTTCCTGATGGAACTGGTTTTATTGGTTTAAGCTGAAACCCGCTCACCATCTATGACACGTCGATTCATCAAGATTCGAGATTTGAAGCCCTTTACCTTATGCCTCATGGGCGAGTGTTAACATCATCAACGGTTTTATTGGTTCTAAGCTGAAACCCGGATCACCTCTATGAACGTCGGTGTAATCCGATGATTGAGATTTGAAGCCCTACCTTAATAATAATAATAATAGATACTACGTTAAATGCGCTTATGGCTCCTGGTGAGTATGAAACATACTCAAATGGTTTTATTGGTTCTAAGCCCGGCTCAACCCTCTATAATCGTCGGGCATCCGATGATGGAGGATTGAGCCCTACAGGTATGCCCATAGTGAGTATTGGTTCGTCCTGATGGAATCTGGTTTTATTGGTTCTAAGCTTAAACCTGGCTCATCCTCTATGAACCGTCGTCATCCGAAGATTGAGATTTGAAGACCCGTACATTATGCATTACTGTGAGATTAACCTACGCAAAATGGGTTTTATTGGTTCTAAGCTGAAACCCGCCTCACCCTCTATGAACCGTCAGTCATCCAATGATTGAGATTTGAAGCCCTATCTTATGCTCATAGTGAGTATTAACATACTCAAATCGGGTTTATTGGTTCTAAGCATGAAACCGGCTCACCCTCTATGAACCGTCGATATGCGATGATTGAGATTGATCGCCCTACCTTATGCTACTGGTTGAGTATTAACATCCTCAACTGGTTTTATGTCTAAGCTAAAACCCGCCTCAACCCTCTATGAATCGTCGGTCTTATCCGATATTGAGATTTGAAGCCCTATCTATGCTCATAGTGAGTATTAACATACGCAACTGGTTTTATTGGTTCCTAAGCTGAAACCCCGGCCGCTCACCCTCTCATGACCGTCGATCATTCGATGGAGATTTTGACGCCACCCCTTATGCTCATAGTGAGTATTAACATACGCAACTGGTTTTATTGGTTCTAAGCTAAAACCCGCCTCACCCGCTAATGAACCGTCGGTCATCCGATGATTGAGATTTGAAGACCTATTACCTTGTGCTCATAGTGAGTATTAGCATACTCAACTCACTGGTTTTATTGGTTCTAAGCTGAAACCCGGCTCACCCACCATGAACCGTCGGTTTATCCGATGATTGAGATTGAAGCCCTCACTTATGCCTCCTGGTGAGTAATTTAAACAGACTCAACTGGTTTTATTGGTTCTAGCTGAAACCCGCCTCACCCTCTATGAACCGTCAGTCATCCGATGATTGAGATTTGATGACCTATCTTATGCTCGTAGTGAGTATTAGCATACTCAACTGTCATTTCACACGGCAATTGCTCAATCTAGGTGTATCTGGGGTTGCGTGCGTGTGGAAGAAGTGGTATATAAGGTGTTTGTTGGGGGTGGGTGGGTGCCGCCGCACAACGTGTGTGTGGGCATGGGGTTGTTTGTCTATCTGTCCGTCAAACTTAGTCCTCTATCCTCCTTTACAACGCCGAGATAGCTATAAGCCTCACACATAAGCTACGCGAACGGCCGAAGCTTATTGAATTCTGACCTGCATGAAGACGCAAAAGGTGCTGCGATCACGCTAACTAGTCGGTTTGTTAGGAATTTATTTGAGTTTACACCTTAAAATTGGTCTGGTGTGGTGACATCATGATAATCGTTTCTTGGTAAAATTAAGGGTGAATAATTTTATTTATGCGAACACAATACTAAATCAGGGTTTTGGCACCTGAGCACTTCTGGGCAATTATTGCATAGTCTATTAGAACTGACCTTGTGACCTCACTACAGAATTACAACGGGTATTCATCAGAAAGCAGGAATTAATGTACGAAATTGCTGATTCGTCTGGAGGGGGTCCAAAAGGGACGGTAAGTATTGTAACATTAATCATGCCAGCGTGTGCTGCAATCACAAACAAGTTAACACAAATGGAAGAAACATCTAGTCATCGCCGGATGCAATAGTTCACTCCTGATAAAAATTTTTTGCCCCGTTGTGGAAAAGAAATCAAGAGACCGGTTTTAAAAGAAGATCTGTTTAGTAGGGCTGTCCAACACGCACCAATATCTAAATTGAACCGACATTTGAAATTTTATATGAATGAGATACCTATCCTGAACCTGACAGTAATTCTTTGAATGATAGGCTGCATACCGGAGGGGAGGGGCTTCAACACAAATGACCATACGGGGACGTGATACAGACATCGTCTCATTTTCAGACTTCTGGTATTATCATGACCCGATTTTTCATGCCAATTTGTCTAGCACTGCGTCTTTTTTTCTAAAATTTGTTTAAAAAGAAGTCAAATTTCTCAATCGGCAAGCCAACATTTCTCTAAAAATTTTCGAAAATTAGTCCAATTACTCAATTTGAAGCCAAAAATTTTCCCAATTTGTTGAAATGTCAACATTTTGACGAACAAAATGGCAAATTTGGGTTAAATTTGGTCCAAAATTTGCATCTTTGGTATAGCTATGGGTCCCTTTTATGGCAAAAATTGGTATTGCTATGGTCCTATTCCAGACTCTCAGAGGTACGTCCCTATCCAAACCAAACTTGAGACCCAGTGATGGGGGCTGATATAGGAACCTATAGCTCAAAACGGAAGAATAATCCATTATTTAGATCGCACTATACCATGATTTTAAAGGTAGTACATACACATACTATCTTGGCGAGTCCATTTGGTAATAAATAACTCAAAAATTTGCAACTAAATAAAAAAAATAAAAAAAATCGGACCATGATCGAGTAAGACCTTAAATTAACCCTCGTCTCACCAAGCCTTTTTTTGTAACCGGTTTACCAAGGGGGGGTGGGTACCCTCGAGAATTGTATTAAGCACCCGATGTTATGATTTTGATACCAATAGATAGCTATGGTCCTCCTCTGTTTCCATTGATCAATAATAATTAACCAACATACCTAGTATGGCGTCACAATGACGTCATCAAGTCCGCGAGTCGGCAAAATTGGCATTTTCCATAGAAAATAGGCGAAAATCCAATTTTGCGCTAAAAAAATCGGCGGAATATCGGATTTTCATGCGGTTTCAGTATTGAATGCGGGCATTTGGATAGTTTTACATAAAAACTTAGAGTTTTAGAGGTCATACTGTGATAATATTTTCAAAAATGCACCATAAAATATATCCATAGGTGGCAACCACCCCCTACCCTTCGACTTTGACGGCATACCTAACCGGGAAGGTGCAACCTTACTTTTTTTCACTTGACCGAGAAAGGATGAGAGAACGATTACCTAGAAGCTTTTACGAAAGTTTTAGCATTTTAGCGCACCGGAGCGAAGTTCACTAATAATTTATGTTACGTGTAAGTCTTAAATATGTATTTTTTTATAAATATACAATTTTTCAATCGGTTTTCTCCATCGTTGAATCATAAGCGAATTCCAAAAACAGAGTTTGCAAGGTTACATTTTCGACGTAGCTGTTGAATGTGCTTCTTATCAAAATAAATGATATTTTAGCGTGATGATATTAATTATTGCTATATTTTATCTTCTAGTAGGAATTCATCGTGGTTAAGGGACCGCCACTTGTTAGAAAATGCAGTTTGAAAACCACATTGTCAAAAACGTTAGTTGATAGCTCAACTATAGAGTGATCTATTGCTTCTCTACTACCTTTGCTTCTTAGCTCGTTAGCAAGAGCGCTTTCTAGTAATACGGAGTTACAAGGTTCGAGTCCGGAATAGGTGTTTTTTTAAAAACCACTGTCTGTCAGGACTGGCCAGCTCCAGGACGTATTTTCGGCGTGTTCAGGTTTAATTTTCTCGCACGGAATCCACATATCTCTACCAATTAATACTGAAAATAAAATTTGGTATTATACGTGGTAAGTTACATAACCGTGCACTGAAAATTTCAATATCATTTCGATTTTTTAGTTTTCGTCGATGGACTCGCACTCGCAAATATATGTGAGCGTTTGGATTTAAAATTTGCGAAATAATCTGGCCACTGGCGTTCCTACTGAGTCGAGTCTTCGTCAAAAGAATTGTTTGTTTCCAGCAGAATTCAGGCGCATGTGTTGTCACTTGGGCAAGGCACTTACTCGCTTGCCTCTCTCACCCAGGAGTGGAACTGGGAGCTGTGTAGGGGGTAATATCACATCTAAGTGCTGATAGGGTAGTGCGCTAGTTGGGCCTTGCGCAAACCTTAATGAAGCGGACATGATTCTGGACGATTCCTGATGGCACGTAATGATAATGTCCAGGCGCTTTGAATCCCCCAGGTAAAAAGCGCAATATATAAATCCGCTATTATTATATTATTATTATGATTATCAGCATAAACCGTAGACTTTCGAAATCTGCCTCTTTGAAGACATCTATTCAAAAACCTGCACAATTGAATGGGACTGCCAGAAGCTTACGTTAAGACTTTCATTTGCCGCTTTCCTTTTGTAGCCTAGGTTATAAATCAAACCGGATCGTGAGTGAACAAAAGCAGTGAAAATAAATATACTCTAAATTCGCAATAAAGGCAACATGATGTTTGTCGTTAAATTACAAAAGACATAAGCATATTCTACACGATTCATGCTAATATGCCTTTGTCCCCCTGTCATTTTGGAACTAGTCATTGCCGGTCTGACAGAAGCTTATACTCTGCCAAGGGGGGGTGAAAACGCATTCAAAACCAGTCGTCCGTTGCTGGGCGCTGACATTTGAATTATTGCACGGAATAGGTTTATAGTTGGGTGCTTGTATACACACAAATGTCAATTCGATACAAACAATCCGACCAAAATATCAGTTGTTGGAAGTTGGGTGCTATTGGGTGGTTAAATTTGTCCTACCCATGGGCACACAACGAATGAAAAGACACTCAAGTGTTCTGATTTAAAAAACCGCCTCCAATGAATACATCTTTTCACCTTAAGCGCGCATTGCATTATGGAGAAAAAAAAGAGTATCGAGCACAATGATCCAGGTACACTATTATTACACCTGGCCACCTTAAACAAATACATTAATTTGTATCACTAGCGATTAGTGTGTATGCAAAGCGGCACCCACGTATGTGGAAGAAGAAGCGGAGGCAGCCATTGCTTTCTATTGTTGGTACTCTAGGTTTCTTTGTGGTGGACGGAAAAACATGCGAGACGGGGAATTTCTAAAGATTAAGTAAGGTTTTGCCTCTCTATCTATATAGAACCTATTGTACTCTGCTATGGCAGCACAATAGCATCTACGTTTGGCACTATGAGGTTAGGAATGCCCATTAACCATTGGATGGGACATCGTTACGAGCAGCTGACCAGGTATGTTCTGGGTATATGATACTAAACCCCACATGGGGCAATGCCTCAGTTACACAAGTGAATGAAAAGCTATGAACTGCACCTTGGGAATTTAGATTTTATTAGCTCAGGGTGTGGCCAGTTACAATAACAAATAATTTACGTTTACCGTCCATATTTAAGTCCGATTCTAATGTATGCGTGTATGAGTCAGTAGGTTAAATAGTAAATATCACTAACTTTGTTATGGTTCAACTTAACGTTCAGCTATTCAAAATCGATCCATAAACACTGTTCCCAGCAAGTTTGATGAGAATTTTATTGTCCCTATAGTGATTAATCTTTCTAAATGCAATGTTTAATAGCATTTTGCAATCTGTTACCTAAATATTTTGTAGGTCTCCTCCAAGGGGCATTTGAATTAAGTCCCTATTGAAGTCGCTGTGCCTTTAATGTGTGCCTTATTTTTTTAAGATTACCCATTTATTTAAAAGGCAACACCCAAAAAACTGCTTATTTTCAAAAAGTATCCAAACAAATAATCTTGTGGCACGTATTCTCAACAGATTGTTTAACTGCTAACACGGTTAAATCGCAATTTAAACGATCGCTTCTAAAATAAAACGCCCAATTCCAATCATGGTTAACTTTAAACGCGTTTTAAATTTTAGCCGAAACATCGTTTAAAACATGCCTAAAAACGTTGTTAACCTAAGACTTTGATCGGGGGGGTTAGGTTAATGCGGGTTAACTTAACAGTTTAACACATGCCTGTATTTTCATCTCTATATGATACTAGTGGTTAGACCAGTTACCTCCTTTATTTCTCTATCTTTCTTCCGAGTCCTTAGCTGATTTCTCACTCCGACAGCACAATTCCTTTTCCTTCTGCTTCTATTTTCATGCTCGTGTTTATCTGTTATAGTTACTGAATGATAGCAAAGTGCGCAAAACGACATAAAAAAAAAAAACCAGTTTTTAAAATAGGATCGGGTTTGTCTCCATCATTCACAAATTCTAAAGCTCCTTGCCGTCAACCGAATTCGCTGACATTTACCCGTGCGCTTCACTGCATTGCATTTATAATAATACGGAGAAGGCATTATCTGACATATAAATAATGTTCACGCACACGTAATGAATAGCGGAAGATAAGTCACAGTTCGGTGTATGATATTTACGCCGTTTTAAATACAGTGGTAGCTAAACGATTTTTGTAAAATAGTTACCTGTGGTGTTTTTGAAAACAGTGCGTTTTAGCTAACCACAATTTAGGCATAACCAACCGTTGATTTTAAACAATTTCGTTTGAGAATACGGCCCTTGTTTTAGTGGCATGGGCCTTCATATAGAATATGTTTTTATACAGAGTAAAAAAATGGACCAGATTATGTCCGCCATTAGAATGTTTTAAGTAAATATATCTTATCAGTGTGGGATTATTATTACTTTTAATTGAATCAAAGCTCATTCCATCGGTTAAGTATAGGCTGAGCTGACAGTTTTTGAATCAAGTAACATTTTCCCCACGGATTACAATAAATGCACGCGGTCAACGACGCGAAGTATTGCTCAAAATGCGAAAGGGTTTTATATCAAGTTCTTTTAATTAGGAGGTATCTTCATGGTGTAAAAGCAATGAAACATTTAAAGATGTGAGAAAAAAACGACAGGAAAGGCCAAAGGCCAGGTGTAATCGATGAGATCCAAACCAACCAATAGAACATTTAACGACACTGTCACTGTCGCACTGTCTTATGTTTTTTTGTTTATTGAATTAAATATTGTATGGTTGCATATTGATTGTTGTCTTGTCTTACTCGGTGTTTGTTTGTTACAACTGTTTAGATATTGTCCTTGTGTATCTATTAAGTGGTGTTGTTCCTTTCCGACTCCATACCTCTTAAACATCTCTTTATTCAAACCTGTTTTGCCTTTTGCTACATGTAGTTGCATATTACCTGTCATTTTTGTTTGAATATTTGATCGATAGATTGTATAGATTTCGATATTATGTATTATTTTCCAATGTTCGATATTATATAGATAGGCAAAACAACAAACCATTTATTTTGTTTAAGGAAAAGTACACACAAATTGGCTTTTGACATGTGTGTCATGTACGCGATGTGCTTGCATATTACGTGTATAATCAAGGTAGAATACATTTTAACATAATTTAACACTTAAGTGCCTAAGGTGTTTTCACTCACGTTGGTGCCGGGGGGTCCATGGACCCCCCTAAGGAAACCACTTTCCCGACGGAATTTTCAACTGAAACTCATACCACCTTTGAGGGGACATAAGACGAGGCCAAAGGTGCAATATAAACGAGTTCTGGTTTATCGTCTGAAAATTAGGGGCAAATCATTGTTTTCGAAATGCGTCAAAATCGCTCAAAAAGTAACATGAGGTTTCCGCGACCCTGCTTCCACAGCATACACATTGCAAATAATTTTGATGTTTATATCTGCTCTAGAAGGACCAATTTACATATATTTAACACAAATATTACCATTTTGTACATTCTTGTATTTTTTGTGGGGGCAGTCGTTTTTGCCATAGGTTTGTACAGCAATGGTGCGCAGTCGCTCGATGATGGAATCGCTTCTTTTCAGCACATAAAGGGTTAATTATTTTTTCTGATTATGTGATTAATTTTGTTTCATGCATATGAACATACATAAGCAGAAAAATATTTCTGGCAAAAGGGTTTGCTCATTTTTATTTTTAGAATCACACTCCCGTTGGTGCCTAAGGGGGGTTCCTAGGGACCCAAGCTAATTATCTCATTAACGGGCGAGAAATTTTAGTATTTTTTTCTTATGGAAAGAAGTGCATCGATAAGTTACACAATTACAAAAAGTTCGAAAAAGAAATCTTGGGTACTATGGAACCCCCCTCCCCTTAGGCACTTAAGTGTTAACATTATGACATTTTAAAATTTGTACATGTCACTCGCAGACACATCCAGTAAAATGGATGCGGTCATTATGTTTACAAAATCAGCGAAAACCTCATTTCCTCTAAGATCTGAAGTAGTTGTGACAATGAGGTAATTGCTAAACCAGGCATAAGTAGATTCAAAAGAAAGTGTGAAACAGCGCTAACTACTAAACACATTGCCTCCGGGGTTTGCAAATTGTACGAATTAAAATTGATACACCCTTATTGTAAGTTTGAAGTAACCTCGAATTGTATTTTAAAAACAAATTAAAGACCTCTGTTTTCGGGTCAACCATCTTTGAGATCGCCTCAGAGGTGGCCAGAATATTTTCTAATTAGCATTATATCTTGAAGGGACCCAGGAAATTTTCAAATAATGATACTGTTATATTATCCTTCATTTTGTGGTTGAAAATATTTTTTATTACTCAACTTTATTTGAGAAAAGATTTTTCACGGGAAAAGTATTTTGTTTATGATGAAAAAGAGGGAGTTTTTTTTTTTTTTTTTTTTTAGTTCGAAAAAGAAATCTTGGGTACTATGGAACCCCCCTCCCCTTAGGCACTTAAGTGTTAACATTATGACATTTTAAAATTTGTACATGTCACTCGCAGACACATCCAGTAAAATGGATGCGGTCATTATGTTTACAAAATCAGCGAAAACCTCATTTCCTCTAAGATCTGAAGTAGTTGTCACAATGAGGTAATTGCTAAACCAGGCATAAGTAGATTCAAAAGAAAGTGTGAAACAGCGCTAAGTACTAAACACATTGCCTCCGGGGTTTGCAAATTGTACGAATTAAAATTGATACACCCTTATTGTAAGTTTGAAGTAACCTCGAATTGTATTTTAAAACAAATTAAAGACCTCTGTTTTCGGGTCAACCATCTTTGAGATCGCCTCAGAGGTGGCCAGAATATTTTCTAATTAGCATTATATCTTGAAGGGACCCAGGAAATTTTCAAATAATGATACTGTTATATTATCCTTCATTTTGTGGTTGAAAATATTTTTTATTACTCAACTTTATTTGAGAAAAGATTTTTCACGGGAAAAGTATTTTGTTTATGATGAAAAAGAGGGAGTTTTTTTTTTTTTTTTTTTTTAGTTCGAAAAAGAAATCTTGGGTACTATGGAACCCCCCTCCCCTTAGGCACTTAAGTGTTAACATTATGACATTTTAAAATTTGTACATGTCACTCGCAGACACATCCAGTAAAATGGATGCGGTCATTATGTTTACAAAATCAGCGAAAACCTCATTTCCTCTAAGATCTGAAGTAGTTGTCACAATGAGGTAATTGCTAAACCAGGCATAAGTAGATTCAAAAGAAAGTGTGAAACAGCGCTAAGTACTAAACACATTGCCTCCGGGGTTTGCAAATTGTACGAATTAAAATTGATACACCCTTATTGTAAGTTTGAAGTAACCTCAGAGGTGGCCAGAATATTTTCTAATTAGCATTATATCTTGAAGGGACCCAGGAAATTTTCAAATAATGATACTGTTATATTATCCTTCATTTTGTGGTTGAAAATATTTTTTATTACTCAACTTTATTTGAGAAAAGATTTTTCACGGGAAAAGTATTTTGTTTATGATGAAAAAGAGGGAGTGGAATTCCCCTAGTGTTGTTTGTGCAAAACTTGATCATGGACCTGTTATTTACGTCAAGCAAGAGATGAGTGGGATTCCCCGGAATGCTAAACTTAGAAAATGAGTCAACTTGTTTATGCATGGAGATCAAAACAGATTGCAAAATTTTTGGGTTTCTCATGATGTTATTTATGTAAGATGGTGCAATGCAATGATTATTATTAGAAATATTGGGAAATCTACACTTGTAGCTGTGAGATAAATAATGCCCACTGAAAAGACTCAGGGCCAGCAGTAGTAACCAGGAGCTATACATTATAGTTATAGCTAGTTTTGATCTGCAGTGAGTGGCAGACCTGTACAGTACATAGTGCCAGGATATATTGTATTTTTAAATTCCACGTGAGCGAAACTTTAATTATTCTACCGTCGTCTTTGAAGCCAAATGTGCTGGGAATCAAAATAGGATTCCACATTGTGGACAGATAGAATCGTGGTGATTATATCTTGGACTGATATACTGTGGAATATTAGTGCCGTCAGGGAAAACCCTGTCGTCTTGAACTGCTGGACAAAATTATCTCCAAGGCTTAGAAGATTTCCATGGATTTTGTTACCCTTGGAACTATATTGCATGCTGTCATTTTGGAGTCTTCGCTGTGAGGACATATCATTGTATTATATGTCTAAAATCTAAAATATTGTGCATGTAATTGTGTTTTGGACATACCAATCTGAGTAAAATCATTAAATCTGTGTTATTATATAACGTTTAGATCATTTGTGCACAAGGCTCATTTGTTTGTGTTTAAAGGGTATTTCTGGCCTTTGACGTCCACGAGACATCATAACAATACATTTATCTCATTTTGTTTAAAAATGACACGATGCCACTCATTACATTTCAATCATAAAAACATACAATGCCTATTTCATTAAAACTGAGGTTATGCTTCTTTATCGACCTTTGAATTCAGATGGGAAAGTCAAATTATGTTATCATAAATGACACACCGGGACCAATGATCGCGACTGGTGGAATTCCACACATGAATATAGCAATAATAAAATACGATAATATACAATACAAACAGTACCTGATATAGCGCCTTATCAATTAAGGTCAAATCGCTTTACAAATGAAAAGGAATTTCTATCTGACCTAAAACGTATTAAAACGATAGATTTAGTTAAGAGTGATAACCTTGAGGTAAACACTTAACATCTATAAGACAGTAGCACAACCAAATGCTCAACATTTTTGTGCTATCTTAAAAGTAACAATGGACCCGAAGTGGCGAACAGAGATGGGCAAATAGTTCCTTGAGCTGGGCGCTTAATTGCTAAAAGCCCTGTCACCCACTGAGCCTTTTTGTACGAGGAACAGTGAGGAGCATCTTGTCATCTTCAGACCGCGAGCCTGGCCTGCCAGGAATATAAAAAAGAGGTATTCGGACAAGTATGATGGCAATTGTCCAGAAACACAGATAAGAAGCGTCAGCTTAAGGACAGTACGCTCACTGATCGGTAGCCAATGGAGCTCTTTGAGGAGTGGAGTATACGACCATTTTCTT
>JAMKCH010016121.1:0-23938 GCA_023653785.1 Ophioderma brevispina
TATTATAATACTACATTAATGTATCACTTCAAGTTTATTTCCATAAAATCATGTTACACAAAGCAATTACTAGACAAAATTTATGAGAATTTGACCAAAAGGCCATAAGACCAGACTGGGTCAACCCCTGAAAGGTATGTTACAACATCTTAAAAATAAGGAACATAACAATCAAAAACACCAAGAAACACATGATTTAAATCACTCAAATTGAAAGTAACAACATATTACAGTATAAATAAGATCCTGCAAAAACTATTCTTTATATTTGGAAATAAGTTCACTTTATTGGTTTGCAAAGTGAGGTACTGATTTCGAATTTTGTTGATGTTTTCCCCAAAATATGTTTTTCCACATATAGGACTAGATGTTCGCACGGATTGGATCAGTAAAAACTTTCTAATTTCTCGGAAGATTGTAATTGTTGATATTTCTCGTGCCAACTTTGTGCATATTCGACCGTTTACTAAAATAGCCGTCCAAATGTAACATCGGTATTTGTTAATTGAATATTTGTACATAAATAGACCAAGCTCTAGTTTGGTATATATCTCCTATATTTACGGCGTTTATATCATGGCAACTAAGGGGGCAGTAATGGCTTCTGGAATTACTATTTGATATTGTCCTCACTGCCCCCATTTTTGAAGCTTTATTATTATCTAGGTACGTTTTACAAGTCTTTCCCCCATATTAAGATTCCATAATTTATATAAGGCAAAATTAGAGTACAATATAGAGAGTAAGGTATACATTCTCGTATAAAATGTTTTTAATTTTGTTAAAACACAATGTATTTTTTTGTTCTCATTCAATATTATGACTTTAAAACGCTCATGTACTTTATTTATAACTGTAATATATAATGTGTGGTAGTGTGTGTGTGTTGGTGTGTGTGTGTGTGTACATGGGTTTAATAACTTAATACAATTGGTAATGAAACTAGCTGAAGCAAAGTGTACATCCTTATTGTATCTTAGATCAGTTTAGGCTGACGTTGTGTGGGAATTGGGTGCCAATTTGCCAATCCCGGGTAAATCCTTGGTTAAAAGGGCGTTGGAAAAATCTTGAAGAAATGAATTACAAACCCTGCAATTTTCAATAGGAGATCAGAAAACTTCTGGCCATTTTGTGACCATGGGTCTCTGCTATTATTCAGTTTCACTGTCTCGTTTGAGTCAGTTCGTGGGTGATACGTGGGTATGCGTTTTTGTCATTTTGTGGTGTTATAACTTGTTTGTTGCAGCGTGAGTGAATGGGTGGATTGGGTGATGTTTGTGTTGTATGGGGTGTGGTCTGATTATGGCGTTTTGTGCGTGACCTTCGGCCTATAATGTTGGTACGTCCATCTCTCCCACTTAATCCTAACCCTTGTTCGGTTGTTTGCGCGCATTTATAGGTTGGCCACTTTGGAAAGTGTTTTATTAATCACTCTTTGGTTCCTCCCTTATCAGGTGCACTCTGTCTCTTTTGTTGTGGTCACTTATTGGAATTGTGGAAGGGGTGTTTAACCACCCTCTTATATTGTGTGTTTTACATTTGTTCCGCATGCTTGTATTTTTATAGGAGTGTTATGACCATCCTTCTATGAGTGGTGGATGTTTTACATGTTGAGTGTGGCAATAAGTAGTGTGTAACCATTGGTATTGTTGTGGGTGTTTTGTTTTGGTTTAACTGGGTTAGAAGGTAAATGACTGCACTGAACTAACATTACTACTTACCCTGGTAACCCCGAAGAGGCCCATGACGCCACTTGCACCCATCAGCTCACACAAACGTCCATGCACACAAACCTCATGTTCCAAAAACTAACGCAGCAAAAAAACAATGCGAACTCTTTCTACGCGATGTAAAATATGTCCCTGCCGAATGTCGCGATCATAAGTAGTGACACACAGACCAACCCCCTCCCCAATTTTTTCAGCCGGACATATATTGTTAACAGTTTTCCTCACGGACGGACTACGTCCGTACTACAGATGGAGCCCATTTTAGAGCGCCCATTCCACACACTAGTTAAAATTAGGTAACCCCCTCACTCATAGCACCCCGGGATAGGCCCACAATACACACAATCACAACTACTTAATAATTCCAAAACCACCCCCAACACAAACAGAACAACAACCATTACTGAAGAATAGCCAGAGACAGTTTAAAATACCAGAGGCATGGAAACAAAGAAGTGTGGTTCATAATACTAATAAAATCAATTTTTGAAAGACTCATTAAATCCACAAGGAATCTCTATGCACCTGACAAAAGCGGGAATTACAAGGCCCGCAATTAAACATACCATGAAATCTTAAAAAAAAAAAAAAAAAAAAAAAAAAAAAAAAATCCTTGACCCTGATTGTGTCCGCCATTTTGATTTTAAGTAACATATTTCTATATATGGAGCTATCAACTGAAAGCCTATAGTTTCTTATCTTTAATTTTTGCTTGGCAAAGATCATTCACATACGAGTATCGCCTATAGACCGAGTTTACCGTCTTTGAATCCATCAGTCTGTTTTCTTTCTGCACTGTCCACGGATTCACTTTGCTTAGGTCCGTGCCCCGTGCCTTCAATGGAATCCGTTGGATAGGGTGAACACAGGACTAAAACTTTTTGCATTCAAAAGACAACATCTCTTCTATACTTCACCGATTGGAATTACTTTGAGCAAATTAAAGATATGAAATAAGGCTTTCAGATCTATCACATCGTTTAATAACGGTCCCAAAAATAAGTCCCCCTCCTGGATGACCAGACTTTGTCAAGATAAAACTCACTTTGATTAGTGTATTTCGTTGCCCAATTAAAATAATTTATTGTTTACAGAAACGTTTTTCCCTGTAATCCATTTCTCATTGTTGAAAGGTAATCTTTTTTCTAACAACCAGCATTTGGTGTAAGAATGATTGTTTTGCAAAACGCTAAAAAAAGTGCACTTTTAACTTTGTTGGCAACTTATTGCAACATAATGTGAAATGGAACCCTTTAATGTGGTCCTTATATGTCATAAACATTTTGAAATGCACTGCCAATTAATTCAACGTAATCCCGATTACATAATGCTTTTCGTAAGGATAAGGGCAAGAAGTGATACAGTTTATTGGGTCATGAAAATAAAAGATAATGCTTTATTAATTGATTCGGTGTGGGTCATGAAAAGAGACGCTAAAATTTTAAATGAATGCTCTAGAATTAACTGTTGATGATTGATGAATGGCAAATGTTTGCAAGAAATCTTTCATGACACATTTGGCATGTGATTTCTCTGCAATTGGTTGTTACTGAGTTAAACGAAGCGAGATTCACTGTTTTCTGGAAGAGTAGGGGGTTTTCTTGTAAAAGAGATTGCAAGATAATGCAGCTGTAAGGTCAAGAATTGCCTCGTCAGGGAGACCCCGCCTGTACAACAGTACGACGGCGCGGCAGGAACATGTCCATATTACATTGAATACCCGGCGCAAGAGTACAGGTTAGTACTTTAAAATAAAGAATAACATTTGGCATAATCATTCTCGATAACAAGGAATAAAGCCCAAAATAGTGTTATAAAAATAATGACTCGTATCACTATTCTTCTTTTTCAATCTCAAATTAGAGGTCTGTACACAGAAGACGAGGGCAACGAGAAAAACGCAATTTTCTCAGACGGATAGACTCAATGAATATGGCATACATTTCAGGAGCCCAAGAAAAATGGTGAATTTTAATGATGTGTCATCGACAAAGAAGGAAATGAATCGTTAATGGTTAAATGCAACATTTTGCAACATGCGCTCAACTAACTGAAGCATACTTAAAGTACTGAACTTTTGTAAACAGTTGGCACTTTAGAAAGTTGAAAGTGCAACTTTTTTTGGTCTGTTTTTGAAACAATCATTTTTTCACAAATGCTTGTTTGTTAGAAAGGCATTCCCTTTCAACAATGATGAACTCATTACTGGAAAAAAATTTTCTGTAACAATAAATACTGATATGCGAATGAATATACCCATCAAGTGAGATTTTTCATGACAAAGTCTGGTCATCTCTATAGGGGGACTATTTTTTTGGGGACCGTTTATATATTATTTAAAAACGCAAAATGGCGGACACAGCCGGTTCAAGTTTTTTTTGTCTCACCCTGTAAGGTGTAACATGATACAATTTTAAAAACCTATATAAAGATGCCTTATAGCTACACTACAATATAGAAGTTACAAATGCCAACATGATACAATTTTAAAAACCCTATTTATTACAATGCCTTATAGCTACAATAAAATTATGAATACATACAGCCAGAACAAATCCATTTGATTAGCAAAATACTCAGAACAGATAAGTTTTGAGCGAGCATTAACTGATTAAGAGTGGAAGCAGAACGAATGGTCCGCGGAAATCATTCTAAAGTTTTGGGGCCGCAACTTGAAAAGGATCTTTGGCCATACGAATATGTCTGGTCATCACGGAGGAGGATTTGAGCAAATAATTAAACCAGAAGAACCGTAAATTACCCGAACAGCCCGGAGTTTAATTTTGTGAGAAGCTCTGATAAAACAGGAAGCAAGTCCATTTAACTTAAAAGCATTTTATTGGCTAAAGCACCTTGAACTGGATACGCTTGGCATAGGAAGCCAATGTAGCACTCAAATAACAATAAGACTCAACATTGTTCCTAATTTCCTCCCTCAAAATCAGTCTGGCAGCGGAATTTTGTATACGTTATGAGTTTAATTGATTTTGTTATTGCCAACACGCATAAAGAAGACAGTTGCAGTAGTCCCATTTTTGATGTGACTAATGCATGAATGAGACGTTCGGTTGTCTTGAGCTCCAGGTATTTACGTTTTTTACCTATTTGATAATATGCGGTAGACATTACTACCATGAACTGTTCAATGAGGTAAAACTTATCGTCAAACACCACACAAGATTGCGAGCATCAGTTTAACGAATTGAGACGACCGATGTTGACAGTCTGTATGGGAAGTAAAGAAATAAAGCGTGAGGAGAAGAACTGAACCTCCGTCTTGCTGTCATTAAATTTTTCGGCTTATTAGACACTGACCACGCCTTGGTGTCATCAACACACGCTCCACAAGCTTTTGCTGGCACGATTCTTATCAGAAGGATGGAAAATAATATATACGTTTTGTGTCCAATCTGCATACATGCACAATTCAATCCATTCTTTTGCCTAAGGTCCCTGCATAAGGTGCACTACATTATAGCACGATATGTCCATACCTGACTCCTGAGGGACACCAAAACGTAAAGGAGGCATATCGAGAGGTTACCATTGATGTTAACAGCTTGTACACGACCTATCAAATAAGAGGTGAACCACACAAGAACAGAAGATGGTTTCCTACTTGATTGTCAAACGCTGCATCACCATTTGGTGATCTCTCGTATCGAAGGCTGCCGAAAAATATAACAGCACAAGGACAGCTTCATGGTGTTGATCAACAGCCCGCAGCAGACTAATTGTAACTCTAAGTAGTGCAGTCTCGGTACTGCGGTAACGGCGATAAGCCGACGCATACTGGCCATCATAGTTTGGGGATGTTCATGGTAAGTCTGCAATTGCTTCACAACGACACATTCTAGTACCTTTGCGAGGAACGAGATTAGAGATTGTCTGTAGTTCTGAAAACATTCATTGTTCCCCGTTGGGCTTTTTGAGGAGAGGGATGATATGTGAAAACCTTGAGTTATATTGACACGCCAAACTCCAAGGAACTGTTTATAATGTCAGATATAGGCCGTAATCAATACCTCTTGTACACTCCTTAAAAAGTGATGCAGGGAGAGGGTCAAGATCAGATGATTTTATTGCTGATTCCCCAAGACACTTGAGTAAGGTCTTTATCAGCAAACATTTTTACTAAATTCCGACAATGAGCTAGTACCACATCAAAAAAAAAAAAAAACTTATTTTAACAGATATTGAGGATGATGACCAGAATCAATTCCTCCCTAATACGTGTATTTTTGCTATCAAAAAACTCACAATATGTTTGACGTTCTTTAACACATTGTGAGATGGCAAAGTGGTGGTGCTTTCTCTCTTAACTGTTGTCATATAAATAATACGAATAATAATAAATAATAGTCAGAGATTTATATAGCGCCTTATGCTATGGCCTCTCAGCGCTTTCACAAATGGCCGCTGATCACTGTGGCCCTGTCATACCATAAACCATTTAGCTCATTTCAAGGGATGCAGCTGCAGCAGATCGGGATCACGCTTTCCCTTATCAGCACACATACATCGAGATAACCATCTGCTGTCACATTGCATTAAACTTGGAACGATGATACTCAGTAGCTTTAGACAAAACGAAAAGCCCTTTTTTTCTCTTTCGAGGTCTCTCCTGTAAAGCTTTACATTGTTCGAAGGAAACAATTTTGGGTCGACAATCGTAGGCCACTCGTATCCATTTTGCGCTCAACACAATTTCTCTTCAGTCTTTTAGACTCCCAAATGAATCATTAACCAATGAGGCATTGGGACTAATTAACAGACGCGTAACAAAGAGCATGTTGCGTCAAGGAGATCCTTCAAAACAGAGTTTAATAGTTTGTCAACACATTTTAGCGGAATTCTCGCCTCACACAGATAAGTTGAAAGATGTAATATCCTTACTAGTTTTGTGTGATATCAATCTTGCGCACTTCACGAAAAGTCAGAGTACTCTTTGTGGCAGGAGGGCGTGCTAGGTTCAAAAACTTACGGAACAGCGTAGTGAGCTGATGGAAGATCTTATGGGTAGATCCATCTGCAACTAAGTTAGAGTCCATGCGGGCATACGAGGTCCATCGATGACCTTTTCGGTGAGTGGAACGCATACATGCTGTTTTCAATCCACAAGATTCCAGGATCCTAAGAAAACTGAGGGCGTCACGATGACGTGAACATCACATGGAATAAAGTCCCCTTGGAGAAGAAGATTACAGTTTGCCAAAGGTCAATTGCTGAGGAGAGTTGACAATTCAGGAAGGAAGTCTGAACCTTGAGCTTGTTTTGCCTTGGCTGGTTGTGGTCGATCATTGGTCAACAGCGTATTGATCTTTGAACCAGAAAATAATGGGTGATATCTATATGTTTCCAACGGAGCGGAAACAACTTACTAAAGTAAATTGTTCGGACAGTACTTGAACCTTTACTAAGCAAGACACCGACCCACCACCAATTCTATCCTTTCTAGGGATATGAAGAAGATCAAAATGTGGAAGAGTAATATGAATGTCAGATATTTACTTTTATCACGATCACGGTCAGTGAACCAAGATATCTTACGCAGACATGTCAATCTGCATAGATGATTAATTTCGCACAAACTGAACTGGCAACTTAGTGTTTCTTGACAGACTTGACAGATTGCAGTTCGTTCCAAACTGCCAAACGGGTATGAGATTAAGAACATTAGATTTTGTGTTTTAAACCCTGGTTAAGGGTTCGCGTAAGTTTAACAAGCGAGGAACTTGATAAGGGGCGATTTTCTTTTTGCTGATGATAAGCGTTCTTATTTGGTCTCAGTGAATCACATGAACGCAATCAACCATTTGTGTATCATTTCATCACCATGTTTTTCATTCCTAGTTCCAAAAGAGGCATTATTTATGTTTCCTTTTTTATATAACGGACCGTTGTCATTTTCCTTCGAGTAGGACGATTTGAATTCAGTCCTTTAAACTTCTGTCAGAACTTCAGCAGGCATGCGAAGATGAGGTCTATTCAGATTAAGATCGCTTTCCGACTATATGAGATTGGGAGCATGTTGCTGGTGCCTCAGGATGGAGTTATTAAGGTAACGGTCACATCCACTGTCCTCATGACAAGGACCATGTTGGGATTAACATCTCCCGCGAGTAGGAGACTATAACGAAGGTTGCAGTTGAGTTAGAATAGGAATAAGGGACAGTTAACGTGTGCATATATTGCTATATCTCGTTCGCAAAATGTATTAACATATGAATAAGCTACAAGTCACCTCTTGACTGCGGTATTCTGGGAACACTTATAATCCTATACATAGAGCGCCAAATATTAACATCATCATTAAAATATAAACGCCTGTACACTTTATCCTCACTACGCATACTATGTAGCTCCTCATAGGGAGATACGAACTCTGCGTTTAGCTAATGTTTCAGCTTATACTAAAAGTTAAACGAATATGAGGAAGTGTAACATACGATCGTAGGAATTTTTTCTCACGATATTTTAAGATGCCAGAAATTATTAATTGCGCACCGCCTTTGAAACTTTGCATGATGCCAATGGCCTAAAGTGTTATTTCTGTTTTTCTGTAGAATTTTGAAACAGTATCTTTGAGGCTACAACCTCACGATATATTGCACAGGTCAGGACTTGTCAAATCCGTACATTAATTTTACCTGCACATTTTCTGTAACACAAGGCAGTTCTCGACTTTTGTTCTGTCAGCAAACTAATTTTCATGTTTAATGGTTTTCACAACTACATTATACCCTGTGCTCATCTTTGCTTACCGCATCTATTCTGCCAAATTGGTATTTTGAACATAAACGCGTACCAATGTCAGCCGCAATTGAGTGCGAGAGTTTAAAATAAGGGAGCGAAATGAAGACAACGCTTGGCGTGGGTCTACTATCCTAACCCCTTTGGACTGTACAAGCGTATTATGGGAGGAATACCAACTTGATACCATTTCGTGGCATTTCAAACCAATCTACAATTCCTGTGGTTTCTTATCAGATGAAGTCTTAAAACTACGGGAACTTAGGTCTACAGTGTGATATTTGAAAGTAATTTTTCTTTTCCTTTTTACTCTCGATAGTCCTTATTTCCAAAATGTGGCTAAAACCAGTTTAAATCAATACTCAATACACAAATAAATAAAATAATAAAATCATTTATATGCGCTCTGCAAGAACACAGTGCTTTACCAACATTTTCAAGTCATCGCGAACTGTTTCAGGAGCCGCTTAACGACCAAACCTTGGAAGGTTGGTCTCTCTAGGTTACGAGAACTTTTTTCCAGAGCGAATACCACTTACGTTTAATGATGATCTCCAAATCAACGCTTGGTAAATGTATAACAAGCCACGTAATATCATAAGAGACGTAGCCTTCGTCTGGACGCATCATAGACTCTGTCGCACACATTACACAACATTTGTAGACCAGCATATGGGAATGATTGAGCCTGTCCATGAGAGGACTTAATAACTAAGAATATTTTGTATGTGATACTTTCCTTAACAGCAACCATTGAAAGTGGATCCAAAGTGTGACGAACCTCTGGTCACGACCCCCAGCATGTGAACCAAACGCACAGCTTTATTTTGCAGCGCTGGAGCCTTTTGTAGATCTCTTCAGTGCCCGTACACAGGGGGGTGGGCGGGGGTGCGGGTCGCACCCCCCCCCCCCCCCCAATTCCCCCAAAAGGGGCAAAAGGTCCACTTTTTGCGAATTTTTTGATAAAGGGCCAAATTTACAAAATTTGACACAAAGTCCACTTTTTGTGATAAATGTTCAAACGTCCAAAAAGACATTTAAGGGTTAGGTCCACTGTTACCAAAAAAGGTCCATTTGTTTTTAAGTCCCGCACCCCCCCCAAAAAAAATTCCGCGACGGGGCCTGGATCTATTTCATTGCGCCGCAGAGTAATGAGTTGGCAACGTCCTGCCGGGGCACAAGACCAAAGATAGTACAGCAGGTTGCAAGCACCAAAAGTGATAAACCTTTGAAACCTACGAATACGCCATACGTAGAATATGTGTAATGTAGTTAGTTCATTATTTTAAAACAGAGTAGTAATGTCCGCCCTTGAAGTGAAAGGTCATGATTGCTAGGGCAAGCCTGTAGCCCTTCCCATGAGGCAGTGTGAAAAGTAAAACATGGTTGATATAGTTGAAACATAATCTCTGGTGTCTAGTGGAATCTATTGAATCCGAGGGGTTATAACAGGTAGGAAACCTTACATTGGCGACGATAGGAAACTATGACAACTCTACCCCTTTTCCGTCATTCGAGGTCACTTAGATGGGGAATATTGGCCCAGATGGACAAAATGGTTCCATCGATTTGAGCGGTCTTTTTATGCTGCACTTGATGTCACTGATGCAAACGCCATCAGGCTATTGCTTTTCACATCTGCTGGGGTATAATGTAGAGGAGCTATTTTCTAGTTACTGAGACGGGAGACGATGATGACTACAAGAAGGCACATGAAGCATTAACAAAGCACTTCACACATAAGACAAACACCCGGCATATGAAATTACAAATTTTCGGAAGCCAAAGCAGGATACTGGCGAGGTCAATTGATGATTTTCATGTACGGCTGCGTCAGTTGGCAGAATCATGCAAGTTCGCAGATGTGGATGCAGAAACTCCACTCCCAGAGAGTCCTAACCGGTACCCAGTAAGAGTCTTCGTAGATTGGCACTCAGAGAGAAGTTGTCATTAAAAGCTTGAAGCAGTCGCGCTCGTGACACTAGCGAACAGCAAAGCCAGATGTTGAAGGGGTAGAGAAATTGTCCCTCAATGATGTGAAATCCAATCAACTTTCCAAACACAAGAGTAAGAAAGGACATCGCGGATAAGGAATGGAGGACGCCTCTGTAGTTTTCATGAGACCAGATGAACTTGAAAAATTCCGCATTTTAAAGGGGACATGTCCCAAAGTTTAACTTTGACGGTTTTTAAAAAAATCCCACTTACATAAAATTCCCTAACAAGACGGTTTTATCGGTTAAAATTGAATACAGGCTTCAATGGGTATTGAAAATTTCAAAAATATGAACCCTTCCCCCCCAAGAACCACGATGCCGCTTGCAAGGATGTGCGGTATATTATTAGCAAACATTACTATGCGTGGCATTGGTTCTTGGGGGGGAAAAGAACCAGTATTGCATTTTTGTTTTCGGGGGGCCTGAACACTAAATGGAATTGCAATAAACAACAACAACCTCTTACATACATCCACACCACCTCACTATGTGGTAAGGCATGCTAATCTATCAAGGGCTCAGTTCAGAAGCCTTGGATGGGCCATTTTAACAACAGCTGACCATGATTCTCAGGGTATCATAATCATACTAAAATTACAAGGTGATGTATTTGTTCAATACAATGGTGACTTCAAAAGTATGAAAAGTGCCATGGGAATGGATTTATTAGCTCATAGTGCTATCTAGCTTGCTCATGATATAAATAGCGCGGGCATGGGCCATGTTTTGGGGCCCATTGTGTCGTATTCCCAGAGTCTGCTTTGTGTGAAGACATTCTATAATCAAATCTCAGTAGCAAAGCTAATGGTATTTGGGTTTTGTTATAAGGGCTGCCCCGTGTAGCCTCTTTGTAGCTTTTAAAGGACAAAAGGCATGTATAGAGTCCCTTACAAGCTCCCTAACAAAGTGCAGCTATAAAAGCAACATCTTCCTTTTCTTCATTTAAGTATAAATGGTCATGGAATGGAGGAATACTCTAAGCTTTGCTTTTTTCCAGAGAGGCCTTCCCCTGAAGTTTCTCAGACTTTTCTCATTTTCTTGATACAAGTGTTTTGGGGATAAAAAAACACAGGCGTAATGTTAAAGTAGTGTAAAAACACCCACCAACCAACTGATGGTGAATATAACTATTATGATTATAGAGGCCTCCTTTTTCCCCTATCGGCGATGTCCTTTGCCAAGCCCAAGCAAAGAACACCAAAGTTAAAGTCCCAAAAATAGTGGATCGCAGCTCGCACAAAGACATGTTCAGCGTGTGGAGGTACAGACCCACATAAAATGAGTGTAAAAGCCATGGGCAAAAGATGTAACAAGGTGTAACAAGTTAAAACCACTTTTTTGCTAAGGTGTGTCGTCAGTCAAAACAAAAATATGAAGCAACAAATGTGGGTTCAACAAGGTGCACGCATACAAGTACCAGAGTCAGATTCAAGTTAAGATGCTGAATAAATATGCTTTACCGCAAAGCAGGTCAAAACTTCCTACATGTGAGATGCAAATTCATGGTACTGTTAATCTACTGTCATGCATAACCCTTATTGACACTGGATCGTCAGTGAATATTTTTGGATACAGCTACGTTCAGAAAAGATACAACCGCACCCTAACTTGCGTGATCCAACAGGAGTGCAATGTTTTGGGGTATAATAATAATAAAGTAATTATTGGGCCTGTTTTGATAAGAGTGTATCGGTTGCGCATGGCTACAGAGCCCATACTCTGTAACCATGGCGCGTATGTTCAAGGGTATTAATGTTTGATAAGATCTTTTTGCAGGGGAAGTTTTCTGGAGTTTTTTGAGTTATATGCACAGTAATTTAAAGAAGCATGATTGATGTGAACTTCATATTTTTGTTTCTTAATTTATCATGATATTACGAAGAGCTTTTGAGCAAAGGTTTAAGAGATGATTTTTTAATAATGTCCCTGGACCGAGATCGCCATATAAATGCATTTAGCCGTTTTCACAAATTACCGTTTGGAATCCCCAATGGCCCAAATCGAGCAGATCGTTCCCTACCCTCCCTGTACAGAGACCACATGTATAGTCTCAAATCTTGATCGATTACGCTGTGACAACAGAGATACAGAAATGCTTGCTGCTTTGCCGTATTTTAGTTTTAAACGGTAACTAATGAATATTTGGGTGTCACGTGTCAGGTACCCGGTCACGTGTCGGTATAAGATATCAGTGTGCTCTTCGGGGGCGACCGATATGTATAAATCCGACTATGTTTAAATCAGGTCTGGTAACATGAAACCTCTGCCAAAGTGCTATTATTTTTTTCCAAACGACAACACGGTTAATTATGTCTAAACAGTACAATTTTACCCTTTTCCCTACAGATTCAAAAACCGACTTACATGACGATAATCGGTTTTTGTTTTTTTTCCAATGTAGGATACGTAAACGTCATTTTTAACCTGAATGGGGGTCCCCCGAAACAAATAATACACCAATCACTGCCGTGACGTCATCAAACTTTTATTTTTTTCCAAAATTGGCTGTTATCCCCATAATAAAATCCTTTTTAAGATTCAACATCTGTATATTGTTTTCTTTAATAATTAATATTCAATTGTCCCCGTATGAATGTGAAAAAGATGGTTCCATAATTCTACAAACTGAAAAACAAAGTCAGCCTGCTAAATACCCTTACCGTGGACTGAATGAGCAAACGGATTCCCCGTGTTAGTTTTGGCAGGCTTAACAGCCACTTGCCTCGCGGCGGCGGGGGTTATGGTCCAGTCCCACTATCCATATGGTTCATGATGCCAAGCCTTTACCTGGTTTGGGAGTAAGCAAAGTATTGATGTTTTCCGTGCATGGAAAACGTACTACTGCAGATTTTCATGTCATACATGGACATACAGGTACCTTATGTCATGGCGCACTGCAGAAGGCTTGAATGTGTTCCAGATTACATGTCAACACAACATAACATCAAGCATTGCTGACCATACCCTGAGGTGGTTCAAGGTATGGGGAAGATAAAAGGGGTGGCAACAAAATTGCACATCGATCAGGATGTGCAGCCACAACAACAAAAACATCGCAGAATTCCCTTCCATAGTGGAAATGGATGTTGAAAAGGAACTTAAGCGTCTTGAGAATCAGATAGCACGGACGGGTTGAGGGTCTCCCAACTCCCGGGTAGCCCAATAGTAGTGGTTCCTAAGGCTACTGGAGTTAGGATTGCGTTGAGATTAGGCTTGCCAATGTAGCCATAAAGAGGGAAAGACCATCCTTTGCCAACTATAGATGAGATTATTCGCGATTTTAAATGGACAGAAAGTTTTCAAAACGAACTTTAGATCTGACTCCGGCTTTCACAGTTCAAACTAGCCGAGAACACCCTACAACATCACCACGTTTAGTTTCTCACGTTAGGATTAACACACCATATAACGACTTTAATGTTCGGAGTGAATGTCGCCCTTGTAAATCTTCCAGGCAGCTTGTAGCGGAGCTACTCTCTGGATTGTCAGGGTGTCGTAACATATCAGATTATATCTTGTTTACGGCGCGAGCCAAGAATAGCATGACGCCCAACTTCGGAGCCAGTTTCTGCAAAGGCTCAAGGAGAAAGGTGGCTACGCTTAATGCTGAGAAGTGTAAAATTCACAGGGCAAGTGAATTTTTATGGTCACATTTTTCAGTGCTAATGGAGTAACACCAGATCCTCAGAATAGTCCAGGCTACCGACCATGTGACCTTTTATACCACATATATAATGTTTTTCAATGTTTCTAGACCAGTTTTTTTCCTGCTGAATCTGAATCCGATGGGATGCCAGACTAAAAACCTGAGCATTTTCGTGGAAATGCCAAAATTCAAATTGCCACCAAAACATTACAAACTCAATGTTAATTAACTACTCAAAAGTTGTAATTTTTTTCCTTCCATCAAAACACCCATTGTGACCATTAAAATGTGATTCATTAACCACCTAATGAAGAGATTCAATATGGCCGCCAATACAACAAACCATCTGATATTAATCTACTTTTGACCGTAGAATGGTAACATGCATATATATACCAAGCTTAGCAAATCATATATTAATTGAAACAATGAATACTTTCAACAATTTGCTAATCAATTCAAATCAATAAACCATTAACAGGATGGCTCCAAAGGCAAAATTTTCAATTAAACTACTTAAAGGCAAAATAGCTGCCAAGTTTGTGTATATCACTATAACTGATTTCCAGACAATTTCAATATCAAACATAATCAAAGTGATTGAAGTGTGCAAATGGCATCCCAGATAGGCTTTTCAATATGGCTGCAATGTCATCAGTAAAGGTCATTAATTCATTCACGCTGTAGCCTAAACTATATAGTTTTTTTTGTGGTTTTTATTTGTGAATTATCATTCAAACAACCCCAGACGGCTACTTCAGTGTGCCATTGAGTCGTTATTCATCAAAAAACCCTAACATGGATACCAATGGACGCCTAAAACCGACCAAAACACGGAAGAAACTATCTCTCTAGACTATTAGTTATCGGATTTTTCGCCGCTTTGTAAGTGGCCATTTCCAGCATATTGGATACCCATTTGGATGGCATTCTTAACATGTATAGATTCCTTGATTACATAATGATGTGACCATTGATCCGAGTGAATATTACCACAAACATTGCAGTACTAGGTTAGACTCAGCTATCAATTATAGCATCTTAGAGTATCGGAAGCCATCTTGGGTCTATAATGACGGAATTATTATCACATTTTTCAAAATATGCTTATGATTTTAATTAATTCTTGACGCCAAAACACCAGGATCGATACAAAATTACCACCTGCATTCAAAAATAGATCACGATCAGACACTTATTGTATGCGGACATATTGACTTGCAATGAGTACGTGTTTTTACAGAATTATATGTTAAATTGGTTACAATGATGGTTAAACGAGACAGGATGAAAAATAACACCTTTTGAGTGAACAAGAGATGAAGGTTTTTTCGTGTTTGGTGGCCAAATTTTGATTTTTTGCGTTTTTACAGAAATGCTCAGGTTGCTCGTCGATCCATCGGATTCAGAATCAAGCAGAAGAAACTTGGTCTAGAAACCGTTGAAAAACATTATATATAGCTAATTAAAAACAAGTTTGATATTAGGTATCAATGAAGCTGTAGCCTGGACTAGAGGTCAACGATATACCGTGTGTCCAAAAAAAACGCAACACTGGTGGTAGGAGCCATAAGTTGGAACAAAAGCAACGTGACTGCTTCTTCTTTGTTGTAAGGATAAGATGGACTGTTAGCTAATATTCCTGAAAAGTTCGTAAAGGCAGAGTCAATAGTTTTTAAGATTATGACCCCAACAATCAAGTAACCGCAGAACCCATTTTACAAAAAATGAGGGGCTGATTAAAAACAAGACTGGCAATGAAGAACAGAATGGCAGAATACAAAATGTTGCAATCTAACATTTACTTGCCCAAATTCTTGCAGAACGAATTCTACTGGGTCAAATGATGCATGCTTTCATAATTATTATTTAATGATAATAATAAAACATAAAGTGATTGGTGATAAAATATATTTCAAGAAGATAAACTATGGGAATAAGTCATAACACACGCCACATTACCTAAACTGATAAATGCGTGGGCTGCACTGATTGTTACTGAAACTAATGTTACATTCTCAACTTATTAAAGTAAAGCCTATGTTTTCAACCCACACAACTCAGTGTCTTGTTAGCCAATATCAGTATATTTTTCTGTCAGTAAATTTGGGTTAAGCTAAATCTTTGTGTGCCGCCCAAATGATGATGAATGATTAGCTCAATCCAATGCAGTCTTATTTGGGCTATACGAAGAGTTTGAAGCGTTTGTTGCTCATACATTCCTAATTCGATATTTTAAAGCTTTTAAGTGTGTTAAAATGCATGTTTTTTAGTTGTTATTCCAATGGAAACATTCATATGCTAATATTGTTGCAGCACTGTCTTTAAAAAGGGGGAAATGGTGGACGGGTGGTTGGAACTTTGAGATTGATAATTTGCGGTTCTGGAGAGGCAAAACCGTACAGTGCCGGATTTGTAGTTAATAGCGCCTCAATTTGTTAAATGTGTCCTGCAGGTTACTTGATTCTGGGGTCATATCTTAAAAAATATTAACTCTACCTTTAGGAACTGTTCCGGGATATCATTAACAGTCCCATATTACCTTACCACAAAGGATAAGTAGTCACGTGCTTTTGTTCAAAACTTATGGCGCCTGCCACCAAGGTGTTTGCGTTTTTTTTGGACACACGGTAGTAATGCCTCCAGCTCCTACAAACAGCACTGAAGTCAAGAGTTTTCTTGGATTAACGCAAAACTTAGCACGTTTCATACCACAGTATGCTACCATAACAAGAGCCATTGAGGATCTAACTCGCAAAGAGACATTTGAGTGGTCAGATAAGCAAGACAATGCTTTTCACACCTAAAGACAGCACTCAAGTGTCATGAGCCCACTATTGACCCAACCAAAGGGGACACAGAAATCACGTTGACGCCAAGCCCCGGGGTTATGTGGTAACTTTGCCAAGGAAGGGAAGTGATAGTGTAGGAAGCCGTGCGTAAACAGACGTTGATCACGATATTCAAACCGAAGAGAGATGTTAGAACAGTGTGGGCAACAGAGCATTTTCAACTTGTATGTGTATGATCTAGGTTTAGGATTGTGACGGATCACAAACCTCTTGAGATATTTCAAGGTCAGAAATAATGGTCGGCAAGAATTGGCGCTTACGCCTGATGCCATGACAACTGCCAGTTGGTATATAGATCCGGTCATGATAATCCAGCTGACTATCTTAGTAGACATCCCACACACACCAAGCATACAAAGAACATAGCAGAAGACTATGTGAACTATATTTGCAGAAACTCAGATGCAAAAGCAACTGACCTTAAGCTGATGGTAGAACTGAAAGCAAGAAAGACCCATTTTCCATACCTAAAGAAAGCGATCCAGGCCAACAAAGAAATGATTTGAAGGACTTTCTCATAACAACACAAAATGTCCGATATGAGCTTACCGTTGGAATGAAGTTATCCTGAGAGGTATTCAATGAAGGCCAGATTCCTTGCAAGAAACAAGCAGTAAATCTTGCCACATTAAGGCATCAGTGATAGTCAAGACCAAGTTTTTAGTCAGGGAGAAAGTGTGGTTCCCTGGGATCGACAAATTAGTGGAGGAAAAGGTCAAAGCGTGTTTGCCATGTCAGGCAGCACGACTAAGCTAAAGAAAGACCAGAAAAACCACTTGTCATGTCAGACTACCTGAAAACCCCTGGCGGAAGTTGAAGTGGATTTTAATGGGCCCCTCCAACTGGTACTACCTGTAGTCATTGTGGACTTGTACAGCCAGGTGTCCAGAGGTGGAAATAGTACATTAAATTCGCACGATCCAATTCCAAAATGGATGCAACCTTTGCTAGACACGGTATCCCATAGTCGTGAAATCAGCAATGGGCCTCCATTTAAACAGTGAGGAATTTGCTAATTTTGCTGCGTACTGCGGTTTCAAGCACCAAAGAATTACGCCGATCTGGCCAGGGCTAACGCGGAAGCTGAAAAGATTCATGCCTCACACTCCAAAAAGCTATGACACAGCAGTAATGGAAGGAAAAGCTTGAAACAAGCTCTAAGTGAGTTCCTTCTACAATATAGGGCAACAACAGGGTGGTCGCCGAAGTGAATTGTTGACCGGAGAAGTTGAGAACACGCCCTTCCAATGTTTACTATCCAAAGAAAACAGACGTGAGCGACATAATGCAGGTTCGCCGAAGAGAGGACGCGAAGAAAGCCTCCATGAAGAAAGCAGCAGACAAGCATCTTCACACCAAACCGAGTCGGTTAAAAGTTGGAGACCATGGTTCTAATTCAACAGAAAAAGAAGAATGCATTCTCAACACTTTTCAACCCTCACCCTTACAAAGTAGTTTGGAAAAGGGGAACGCTGTAGTGGCGAAGATAGGAAATCACCAAGTGGAACGTAATGTTTCATCGTCAAGAAGTCACCTGTCATGCTGATTTGTCCGAGTCCGACATCGACGATGCCCTGAAACCAGTCATGACTGTTGGTTTTTGGAACACCATGCTCCTGAGAACAAGATCCACCTCCACCAGAACCACTGAGACAGAGACCCCCAGAGAGCACGCCATTACCGGTACACTGCAAGTTATGTCTGGAAATTTGACCGTGACCCGTGCAATAGTATGTACTCTAAACTCTAGTTTTTACACTAGTATATATGACTGCAACTTACTCTAAGTTAAAATTAATAAATGCAACTTATTCTGCATTAATTGCGTTTTAGGCAAGTTTAGTAGTTTTTTGTATTGTTAGTTATAATGCCACTGAAAGAGATAACGTTGATAATGCTAGGCAGGCTTACCTCGGCATTTGCATCCACAGAAAATATGATATGTTTTGGATCATAAAGAAATGTTTTCTGATGCGAGTGAGTCAGAATAACACTCATTGCAACACTGACATTTTGATGCCCATGCTGCTCAATATTGTCCCTTGTTGCACAGACATGAATATGGGCAAGTCTACCCATATTTCAATGTTCCCGAACAAAGCCAGTATTTTACATATCAAATGAAAGGCATAGTACATCACACTTTGCTTGTGAGCAAGAAATTTTGGTGTGATTTTTGGCCCAATTCTTCTGTGAAGAGGAGGATGCAAGATCATTTTGGACGTCCTCTGCACCATGAATTTTGTTGCGTACCCAACCATTTTTCTGTTTAGAGTTAGATCGGCAAGAAAAGCATTGTTGGCCAGAATAATGCAAGATTTTCTCAGCGTCAAGGTTTTGAATATATATTCATCTTGTAGAGTAGGTAAAATACAATGGAAATTCGACAGCACCTTCATTTGGGGATAGATTCATAATAAGCAAAATGGTGGGGTTTTGTCGTATTTTTAATTCTAAGCAGGTCCCCATTTATTTGAACTGTTCGGTTTCGACTTTTGATGGTATTCTAATGGTATTTGTAATTTGTAGTATTAGAAAAAAGATGATACTTCATAGTGAGAGGACACTAAGTGAAAGGCAGCAAGTACAACTAAATGAAGAGACAACGTCCAATCATTTGTGGAAACGAAGTACTTTTATTTTCAAGACTCACTAAATAGTTTCATTGAATATTGCATGTATTGTGGATACCCTTTCAGATCATCCAGTTATTTTGCTAGCAACCGGTAATGTGTACTGATCTAGTTATGCTAATTTTGTGACAAGGTGTATACAGCATCTGTCCCTCAACAAAATTTGTTTGAAGTTTGTTGTTTAAATATGTCGTTTAATTTTAACACTTGTGGAAAATAATTGGGTGCTTATAAGTTTTGGTTGGCTGTTTTTAAAACAAATCTTTTAGGAGTTTGTTTCAATTCCATGTGAAGAGGGATGTAATGTTTAGTTTTCATTAGTTGAAAAAACGGAGTAGTAATGTCCGCCCTTGAAGTGAAAGTGCAATGATTGCTCGCAAAGCCTGTAGCCCTTCCCATCGAGGGCCAGTCAGTGTGTAAAGTAAAACATGTTTGATTAAGATTGAACCCATCTCTGGTGTACTATGTGATCTCTTGGAAGCCGAGTGTTTTATAACAGTTAGGAAAACCTTAAATATGGGAATTACATCTTACAGATAGCTAAAGGGTGGCTTCCCTTGTTACATGCCGATCTAACCTTCTTCCAAAATAAAAATATTATTTTGACGAATCGAACCCAAGACTTTACTTTTATTATTGCATAGTCAACCCCATTGCCTTTAGATGCAACAGTTTGCTCTATCAAATACTTCAAAAGTCAAGACATATATGCCAGCAACAAGTACACAAGTCAAGCACAACGCTCAAGGAAACCAGCACTCCTTAAACGGTAAGGAAATCTTCTCATAACATCAAGTTGAACTTAACTTTTAGAAAAGGGTTTCCTACTCCCTATATACAAATCTTAAACACAATATACTTCATGTGAAAATTTAAGTTTGAAATGTTCGCCTGCTGACAAAGATTTTTAATGCGTCCCTATGTTCCTCATTTAGTACTGGACGCTAGTTTTTTTATGTCATGTTAACTATAATTTTAATCATAGAAAAGAGATTAACACTATATCCTGAGTTCCTAGAGAAATCTCTGACAATCAATCGCAAAACTGAGGTAGCGGTACTTTTGTTTGTCCGTTTTAGGATCAATTTCCCATAAACCCAGGGGTCCGCATCCGGTGAAATTTTGTCAGGTACGTTTTGAGCGATTAAGGGACGTTAGTGATGTTCACGATGCTAATTTCACTGTTTATTGTACTTAATGTACATAAACCCCGTTTTCTTGATCTAAGTGGCTTCCTTGTTACAGGGGTTACATGCTGACACTAATCAGTGATCCACCCGAAATACTTTAAATTTGCAGGAATAGATTAAAGTGAAGGATAAGCCTCCAGGATTATTTTCCTACTAAAAATTGACAGAAAAGAAAGAAAACAGCAGTGTATTCAAAGACAGGAATCTCAATTCAATTACGTGTTGTAATAAGTGTCCGTACGGACAGTAATGACTAAAATATTTCGATTTTGTCCTTATTAGGTTGCATTTGGTCTTATCATTTGCCAGAGTATGTTAGGTTACCTTATTTGTTACAAAAAAACCAAAAACCTGATTTGTGACTTATTTTTCCGTTTTATTGATTTCGCAAATCATGATAGTGCTTTAACGTATCACAGAAATTAAAATTTATTTGACGAAATCGAACCCAATTACCTTTTATTATTGTTATTCAAGTCAACCCTATTGCCTTCAGATGCAACAGTTGCTCTATCAAATACTCACAAGTCAAGACATATATCACCGCGACAACTCACAAATAAGGCATCAACGCTCAAGGAAACAAGCACGTCTTTAAACGGTAAGGAATCTTCTCAAAGAAAGTTGAACTTAAAGGGGGGATGGCCCCGATTTAAAAGTATATAGATTTCATCTGAGGAACGTCCTTCCCCCCAAAACCCCCCCGTCTGTAAAGTTTCGCGCCGATGTTCAATCCGTTTTGATGTGACTCTAAACGGGAGCTGTGACCCCTAGAGTACTGTGATAACTATTGGTCGAGACAAATGGAAGCAACTTTGTTCATAACTCCCAAACCAACCACTCTTTAGCCCTAATATTTCACAGGGTAATGAGAAAATAATAGCTTTCTTCTGATACCAAAATCTGGGACAGCTATTAGCTATCGGGCCACTGGACCTTTAATAAGAAAAGGGTTCCTACTCCTAGTATAAAGAATCTGACCAATATATATCCTTCATGTGCAAAATAGATTGAAATGTTGGACTGCTGACAAAGATTTTATATTCGTCAATATTTTTCTCAATTTTTTATTTTTTTTATTTTTTTTAAAAAGGTTGTATAAGGTTTAAACAATTTTTTATCTATGAAAGAAGATTAAACACTATATCCTTGAATTCCTAGAGGAAAATCTGACATCATCGCAAAAGTGATGTAGCGTGTTTTTTTTGTCAGATTTAGGAGCAATTTCCCACTAACCCAAGGAGAGTTCCGCTTCGTGATTTTTGTCAGGTACGTTTTGAAGCGAGTTAAAGGATTTATTGGTATGAATCTATCGGCACATATTGATGAAATATCCTAAATATGAGTACCAAGATGGTTGTCATGGTCATTGGAGTAGTTCTTGCGAAGAAAAGAAAGTGAAAACCACATTTGAATGCTTAACTTTCGAAAGCAGTATTAAACGATTTAATTTAAGAAGCCGCCACGTTTATTATTTTTACGCTATCGTTTGCCACAAGCATGTGTATTTTTCACACCAATTGAAAAGATGATCGATGGTTAGTCAAGTTCTGGAATTGTATGAAAGACTATCGCGTTTACTTTTTTTAACATTTGAATTAAAAACACAGCTTTAATTGGAACGTTTCCTTTAAAATTATCGATCTATCTAACGAGGACGCAGCCGAGATTGAATGTTCACCCATGTAGCGACAAATTCCACTGTTTGTCATTAAGTTGGGTATGTCAGATGATTCCTGCTGGTGTCTCGAGCAATCACATCAATGTAGTAAAAGGGGCGACGACCCCTTCTTTGGCATGGCAACTTCCAACATGGACGTCTGAGATACTTGATCAATCGCACGATACCAGTGGCCGGCAAATCGTGCACGGCGTTTGGCAACAGGAAGAGGAAATTGGAGGGGAGGGATATCTACATGTATCTGTGCTTTGGTCTTATGCTACGCCATGATATGTTTTGTACTCACATTAGAAGCTTGGTTGTAGGGGTGCCCTCCAGTCTATCCTGTAGCCTTTCTTCATGGTCCAGGTCTCAGACCATATAACAGGATAATCTCTACACAGGCTCTAAAGAAGAATTCAGCTGGGTGAATTGGAGATACAGATTGCCATAAGTGGTTGTAGTTTATTGCAGGTATTCCAAGCTTTGTCCTTTTGCGTGACAGGAAGTCCCCCTTGCTGTCGGCAACATTGGTCCCTATAGATATTGAAATCCCTGACCTTTTGAGTTGGCTACCATCGGTTGTGCAGATAGGTTGATGATCTCTTGCCTCATTGACAGTCATAATTCAGTATTCTTGGCATTAGATGTAGCCCGACTTTGTCTGCAGCATTCTCAAGTGATGTTAGTAGATTCTTGGCACCCATATCAGACAGCTGTTAGAGCTAGAGATCGCGTAGTCAGGTCTGTGAGATGCGGACTTTGGTTGGCGTCTAGAACGCTTGGGTTTGGTGAGTCCTTTGTTGTTAATGATGTCAAGACTCTGTCTGAGGAATGTAATCAAAAAACGACAACAAAGAGATGGGGAGCAAGAGTTATATCCTTGGAGGATTCCAGTAGTTGTTAGGAACTCCTTGTTCGCCATCCATGTCTACACAAAGCTATAGGGTTATCATACATGATGGCCCAAAAAAAAAAATTGCGCTGACAGTTCTCATCTGGGAAACGTAGTTGGAAAAATCTGCAGCATTACATCTGTTACACGTCAAACGCCTTGGAAAAATCTACAAAACCAAGTGAAGCTTTTCTGGAAATTCTCAAACTCTTCTATGATCCTTCTGAGGGCAGTATCTGAGGTAGTGTTGATCTTGCCTTTGCGAAAACCGTTCGGATTCCGTCTGAGGAAGGGATCTATGTGAGGATGATTCTGTTGAGTAGCATTGAGTTCTAGATCTTAGAGGCCAGTGGTGACAGTTGTGAGTCCTAGTAGTTTTGGGGTGTTGGAGGTCGCCTTTCTTTTGTTAGAGGAATGATGAATGATTGAAAAGGTAGCTGGTTTGTTCACCATGTAGGTGTTTTAACAAAATTCTAACAGTTGAATCATAAATGAATGACTTACTGGAACTTGCATCATATGTAATACATTATTTACATTTCACCTCTTTGTCCTGCATGACCTTTCTGACCTTAAAGTTGA
>JAMKCH010016122.1:0-50444 GCA_023653785.1 Ophioderma brevispina
AGAATGTCTACAGGGAAGAAACATTTTGAAATAGCAAACAGAGGGTTTCCATGATATACATATCAACCAGCGAACACAATTTTTGAGCAAATCCGTTTCACCGACTCAAAGGGTGGTGCGAAAATGTTGATTTGATTGTTGCGTTCCCTAATAGGCGGGTTAACCCTCGTCTACTGAGCCCATTTTTTTGTAAAAAAACTCCCGCAGGGGGGTGGGTTGTGGTTACCACCCCCCCCTGTGATTTTCGTGACTTGAACAACCCTATTCCTGTAAATTTGGATACAAGGATAGCTTAGATTGTCTTCTTGCTTTCCATTGGTACAAATAAGTCTAAAACAATCCCCATTATCACGTCCCAAATGACGTCATATGTTGAGGAAAGTACGAAAATACTGATATAGGGTGGAAAATTGATATTTCGCAATTTTATCGACTCAAACACCCTATTATAAGGCTCTAAATAAATGAGGTCTTTATAACTAGTCATGTCCCATCAGTTAGAGTCAAACTGCAGGGAAAATCTGATTTTCCTAACCGTTTGGCGAAAAATTGAATTTTATTCACTGTGTGTGTCTATGAAATGCAGTTTTGGCTGACATGCGAACTTTATGACTTCCTGTGACGTAATGCTAGCATGTTTTGGACTTATTTTGGTATCAATGGAAAGAGGAGACCATAGCTATCTATTGTTACCAAAATCAAAAAAAAAAGTGTCTGTGATGTTCCTGTGTTGTTTTTAGCATGTGTTGTTACATCTCTTCCGGAGGGGGGGGGGGTGGTTCCACCTCCCCCCCCCCCCTATCGATCATCTTTGTGGGATCACCCCTGTATCTTACCTATACCTGTGGATTTTGTTTTGGATTAAAATGAGCGGACATGTCAATTGCAATTACATTAAATATTTGGCACAAAGGGGGGTTTTAGTAGCACGCCGGGGACAAAACCTAAAGGATACCGGCCCTGGAACCGTGAAAATGGCCGCAAAATAGTCGCTAAAATGAACTGTATGGTTTGTCAGTGTCTACTGTAAAAGGGGTCGCGATCTCAGGGCCGAAAGTCGCCCGTTTAATCAAAAACCCAAATTTGGAGTACATATAGGATTTTTCTGGCTTAAAATTATTGTTTCAATATATAAGTGTCTGGAAAAGTTTTTACAAGTTGTTGCATCATTGGTTTAGGAGTTTGACTTAATAACATCACATTTGCATAATTTTTGTGTTTGCACTCCATGTTTCTTTTTCCGGGTATAACAGAAATATAAAATAATGATATAGTTGTTATTTTTTGTTGATTTTGAAGCAAGTGGTATTGATGTATCTAACACTACTTAATTTGTGATTAAAATTTTGTTTTCAACAAGTTGTGTATTTTTGAATAATTATGCAAATTTTGATTTTTTAATCAACTTGACCGCTTTTGGTATGATTTCATCGTCACCAATCCTAATCAGTGGAAATCGCACTGCATTATTCTAATGAACTATCGAACACCTGTCACACCGTACCAAGGAGATGCCACAAAAGAAATGAATTTACGGTTTTTCAAAATATACTGGCTTGTATTTGGTTGAAAGCCGGTTGAAAAATCGCATCAAGATACAACATGTGACATACACAGCCTGTGTCCTTCCATAGGCACGTGAGAGCCGCAACATTAACCATTATCATCACGGCGTAACGTGTCAATAGAATGTCGATTGACGTAGAAAACGCAGCAACCGGGCGGCCGGCCGTCCTACAGCCTGACAAAAGCTGTGAGTTACATAAATGCACACTTTGTCGTACGTCTATGATTTGAATGTGCCGCCTTGAATAGAATACATGGGCAACATTAATTCAGCTTGTGTGTTTATTTATATCATAATCATTAAAAGAAACGGTATGGCCGTTATATAAATATTACATATAATAATTCATACTTGGTAACAGTATTTGATTTAGGACTTGTGGAAGAATGATATTGATATCGCTATAAGTGCGATACAAATACCCTCAGCATTGCATTAGTATGACGTTCAAAATGCACTAGTTTTGCATCCAAGCCATACATTCGGGAGCAAAAGTACTATTCGAGTGGTGAATAAAGGTATTAATACAGAAGAAAGTTGGGCATCACATACTGGTAAATATAAGCATTAAGTGACAGGAGGAATTTTTTGAGATACGAATTTCTCTCTCAAATTGCACTGGATCGGTCGTAGACACCTAACGAGAACGTTTTTGAAAGTTTAATTGACAACAAGTACAAAAGTAAACTGCAAAAACCTTGTTTGAACTTTCCTGGGAAACTTTCCTGCAATCGTAATCTCCATAGAAAACCATGCTTTGAATTTCTGTCGTGCACGACATTGGTATTCAGTTCCCAATATGCAAAACACCAGGGTTCGAAAAAAATTGGGCGCTTCTTTCTGGAAATGTCCTCATGCCCTCTTTCTAATCAACATTCCGCTATTGCAGCCTTTCATTGCCCTTCAAGGAAGACTGGCACATTTTTGCATATAAGGGCACCCTAATTTTGATAACGGTGTTGCTTTTAGAGGTTTTTTTTTTTTCACCCTGAAATAAAAAGTCTAAGCAATTTCTTGTTGTGTAAATCATGCATTTTGTAATAAACCCACTCGGAGTGGTTTTGTTTATTCCAATTGCTTAGGTTTCACACAACTGAATATACATCAGACGTGGTATAAATTAGTCTGTACACCTATACTGGGTCCATGCCTTTTATAATGTTAAGGGCCTAATTCTAATAACGCAAAGCAATAGATAACGAAGGCTCATGATTAACGAAAATCCTTTCGTGGCGGGGGTAACGAAAAGTTCGATTTCGTTTGTAAAAACTGCCTGAAAACAGTTGATATACTAAACTTTCAATATTTCAGGCTGCTTTCCTGATTCCGGACAGGTAGGATGTTTGAGGTGTCGTCAAGAACTGGAAAACTTCATGTGTTCGGAGTTGTTCTTTTTAAACATATTATTACATTAGACAACATATTAATGTACTAAGAAAAAAAAATAGGTACATTTTATAGAGCATGAATTCAGCAAACTGCGTCTTAATAAGTTGAATTTGTAGAATACCGTAGCGCTGATTTTTAGCAAAATTAGGAAATAAGAGGACATAATAATGAAAAAATAAGTTATTTTTCAATTTATTGTTGATGAGGAAAAGATAAAAAATTCTTCACAGTTCTTACTCGAATGTAGCACTAAACATAGAGCTCCTTGATGGATAAGCGTTTAGGTAATAAAATAGTATTTAGATATGTGTGTTTTAGCCTTGAACATAGAAAAGGAAACAAGAGAGTTGTCAAATTACTAAACACACGTTTTTAAAATGATTATAGCACATGTATATAGCAATAACTTCTCTACCGTAATTGAGTTTTACTCTAATTTAATACTAGTACTATTCATTTTTCATCAAGTACACAGCGATTCGTCTGTGTTGGTGGTAAGAAGCGCAGAATTGACGTTGCTATGGTGAGTCCAGTTGAAATTCAAATCGTTTATCATTCGTAGGGTTTTTATATCCTCACGATGATTTGGAATGTTTTGTGAAATCCATCGGGTATAAGCCACGTTACATACTGTAGTTACTTGAATAAATATCAAGTATTATTCCGTAAACAATATTAATTTTATTTATACATCTATACTAAAAACACTTTAACGTGGGACTTTTATGACTGTTCTCCATGGGGGGGTCGGCCAAACCATTTCACTGTAAAACTGTAAAATTAAAAAACACCATTTGCACTATGTTTTAAACATTTTGAAATATCTAAATCTCTAGCTGTTTGGGAACGAAACATATTCAGTCATTTGGTGGTAGTATTTAGGCATTCGACGCCAAGTGTTTAGATATTTGGGGGCGTATTTATATTACCTCAAACTTCTTGGCTCCATGTTGTAACTAAGTTTTTTACTATGACCCTTGACGTAACAACTAAAGTTAACTTGGATTGTTCCATTTTTCTATAGGGCCATTAAAATACATATAAATTAGCTCTGTGAGAAGAGAGAAGGGATTTAGAAACGAAAATATGAATAATAAACTATCGAAACATATTAAATTATATTGCCGTGGGTGTTTAGGTCATTGTCGCCAAGTATTTAAAATTTTGACCTTTTAATTAATTTTGTTATTAGTATAATTATGTTTCTAAACAATGTTTTTACAGTGATTAACGTTTTTGGATGTTCCATTTTTCTAAGGATCAATAAAAATACATTATTTAGCATGTCATCAGAAGTGAGATGGGAGTAGCACGAAAATCTCAGTAATCAAATTGGGATAAAGCTATGAAGTTGCCCAATTTCAGTAAAAAAGCGCGTGTTGTTTTTCGATAATGGGACCCAATAATGTTTTGTGGCTTTAGACCTCATATAATGGAGATGGAATTAAGATGTCAAGTCCCACGCAAAAGTTATTGTTAAGTACATATTCTAGTAAATGTCAGAATTTACTGATTATACTAATAACAACCCTCACAATTGAATAAGATTTAGGGGTAGGGCCTCTCACAATGGACCATGAGAATTAGTATGAAAGTGTGTTTAAAGTATTTTTAGTAGCTTGCGACCCTTAATATTGATTATGGCAAAAAAAACAAAAAAAGACCTTAGAGCTAAGCAGCCTTAAATAAGATTTGAGTCCTAGTATCAAATCCAAAACCGTCCCCACAACAAACAAAACCATAACTATAAAGGTACACCACGCTAATTTCAAGGCCATCCCTGTTGTGAGTTCATGTCGATCAGACACTCAATAGATTTCTTACCTTTTTTTTATTTTTCATACTTTGAAAGATTCAAAGAAAAAGTAAGTTTGATTTTGGCCGGTATCTTTCAAATATAAAACATATGCCGAATTTTGGTATTTGTTCCAATACGAAATTACAAATTTCACAATTGTTTGTACTAAGGAATACAAGCTAATCCCTTTTGATATGGAGATCTATTGAATGGAAACTTAATATTTTTGCAACAGACAATCAGTGCGTTCATTTTTTTTAGCCTGATATTTGAAATCTTTCCGATACACCTTTATGGAAAAGTAGTACTCTTTTTGTGCTGTCTAAATTTCTTAGATTAAATGGTAGTACAAATCTGAATTTAGTTTTATAGTTGCATTTTAAAAAACTATAATATTGGTGTCAAAAGGATCAAATTTTAATTCAATTGTGTAAAAATTGAAACAAATTATTTTGTTGGAATTCCCGCCTGCATGGCTTTTTGATTTTAAAGCGTATATATGAGAGTTTGGTTAGGTTTTCTATTTAGATGCGAATTAGGAATTTAGTAAGAAGCCTGCATATTCGAATGGAGAGGTGAGTTATTACAAAACTTTCCATATTCATTTAAGAGGTCTTAGATCTAATCCCATATCCACCATGAAAGTCCTTTACACCTGAATCCCATCTCCATTACGAAGTGTCTTGCACCCAAATCCAGTCTGAGTTCCCCACACATTAATTCCCTTTCTTCAATCTCATTTACGGGGACTAGTCTATAATCTCTAACTTGGGTTCATCTTTGAACTCGTTGTTTTAAGGGGGTTAAAGGAGGACTTGTAGTACCCGTACCCCTACCAGTACCCGTACCCATACCCGGGTAAAAATTCGTACACGTACCCGTACCCAGACCCTAGTCTCTGACCCATACCCGACCCGTACCCAGAACTATCCCATGTGGACCCGGACCGTACCCGTACCATGGGGTCTTGGACCCGGACCCGTAACCGTACCCATGGTCTTGGACCCGGACCCCGTACCGCGAAACCCATGGTCTAGGACCCATACCCGTACCCATGGTCTTGGACCGTACCCATACCAATGGTCTGGAACCATACCCATACCCACGGTTTCGGACCCGTGCCGATACCCAGGGTATCAGACACTGTATCCGTCCAATACCCTAGTCCCAATAATTAGGCTTCACAGGATGTTTATTAATAACAGTATGCATTTAATCAGTCTAATGTTGAAACCAAAACACATGTGTATCAGCTAGCTATGACATTTTTGTGTAGGCTTCAAATTTCGACCACATGACAACATGTCAACTCCAATTTTCTTATAACCCCCGGTGCTTTCGCTAACAACTCTTCTACCTTTCGCACCAGTAATATCCAATTTTAAATTACAAGCTAAAGCTTTCATAAATAAGCACCTGGCAATACAAATCAGGACTTAGTCACCGGTCAGAAACTTAAGTAAAAGTCTTGAAATTTCACATTAAATTCACTTCATAAACAGTGTGAAGATATTTACGGGACATCCTGTTGTGATAAACTCTAAAGAAATACCTTCAAGGTGGAATCGGGTAATATTTATTCGCATAAAGCGTGAAAATTTGGAGAATGCGAGAAAAAAATTTTGTCATATCAGTATTTTGGCATGACTCCTCCATTGATAAGTTAATGGCATTATGATAATGTACATATGGAGGAGCCATGATCAGCCAGGACTATCCAATACCCTGGTCTTGTAACAACGAACAGTTTCCATAGTGTTGTTGCTCATACTCTTACTGTACCCGATGAGTGTAAAATTTAAAAAAACACAAAACTAACATGGCCCGGTATTTTGTTTTAATGGATATTAATGGAGTGTAATTTTGTTTTACTTTGATGAATGTTAAGGGTGTAACAAAGGGATTTTACACACCGGGTGTCTCTCAAAAAATATTTTTTGCCCGAATGTTAAGCTCCCCATCTGAAGGACTAAGCCGAGAATTAGTTCTTTGGTACAAAAAAATGAAATTTCAAATTTTGTGATTTGAAGCAAATAGAAAGTTTTATATTAAAATATATAGTAAAACTCTAATTTACCTTTTGTTTTCACTTTCACCTTGATAATACATTTCGAGCCAAATACACAAAAATCCAAAATATGTTATCTTGATGCACCTTTAATTTATTGACATCCCAAACTATGTTCAGTCTATCTAAGTTTGTCACATAACTCAAATTTTAGTATACTTCAGTAACATACATTAATATCTAAAAGCCAAGCCCCATTGTCGTATGCAAGGATCCAAAATACTTCGCGCTCTTTTTACAGCCACGCATGATAACGTGGGCGACGTGGCTCACTTGGCACGTGTGTTACTCTAACGGAGCAGCAAAATTGTTATTGACTCTCTACTGGTTTTTGTTGCCTTTGGTTTGTTTATTCTGTTGGTTTTGCTTAAAAGTTTTGCCAGGATGCCGAAAACTAGGAATTCGAGGAAGGGGCGAGGGGCGAAGTCACCCGTGGCGGGAAGAGGCAAGAGAAAGGCAGGAGCGGGATCAGATCCGAACTCAGGTAAGGAAATTGTGGTGCGGGGTTTCTTTACTGAGAAACGGTATGACTAATCAAGGGGTGTGTCTGAGCAAACCCACCTCCAATCAATTTTGCAGGAATCTGATCCGCTAGTTCAACCGCTCTTTGGCTAACCAGTTGCTGGCGTGGACTGGTTCTGATATATGTTGTCTAATTGACCACCCCGGCCCCAACTACGGCCATTGGCAATGTTTTTACTTCGCATTCATTTTATGTCCCAATCCCTCTTCTTGGCAATAGCATTTCCGAAGCTTTGAAAACAAAGATTCGGTCCTCTTTCTTCGTTGACCTGGCTTCTTTACTTCCTGTTCCGATCACAAACAAGGGAAGCATCTCCCAACTACTCCTTTTGCCTTAATCCGGAATCCCCCACATTTCGTGTTTGCAACAACAAACCAATACCAGACAGATTAACCACAATTTTCGATTGCCACGGCCTTTCTAGTTTTCACTTCATTTCATTACAATCATCCTGTCGGGCCCCCGGAACCTTTGCGTTATATGACTCTTATTCGGTTTGCGTGGAAAACGTTTGGAGGTTATGGGTGGCGGACGTATGATATAGAGTTCCGAATGCAACAGGGCAGGCAAACACAGCCCACCAGGTCTTGGGCGCCATAGATTGGAGGTTGAGGCTTGGAACTTTCACACCAAGTGGTTTGGGGCATCAGTTTTCCCTTCGGAACTCCGTCTTTACCAACCAGCTGTCCCGGTGAAAATAACAGCCGCACGACGCCGAGTTTGCTATCCGTACAACTCCAAGTCAGGGTTGTTCAGACTCAATTGCACATTGCCCCATATCTGCCAGTCATGCGGGATCAAAGGCCATGCCAAAGTCCAAGTATGTTTGTACCCGAAGACGAATGGTTCGTCGGCAGCCCAATAAGGATGGCTAACACATTGGTACCTCTTTAGCCCCCCAACACTATTAAATTCGACAGTCTCGTCTTAAGAATTGTTGCCATATTACCCCGATGAGTAGCCCGTTCAATTTACTGAATGGTGTTCATTGGCTTTAGAGTTAAGATATACAGGTCTAGAGCGCCAGGGAGTCTCAAAACCTTAAATTGTCAAGGAATAAGCGGAGACACGCGCGGAAATAGCAAAGGAGGTAGAGCTTGGCAGGGTCGCCGGACCTTTCGAAAACACCACCATTTCCGAACTGCAGTTAGTCCCTGGGGGGCTCGTGCCCAAAAAAAGGATTCCAGTGATTTAGGGATAATTCAACATCGGTCGTATACACCAGGCTCATCTATCAATTATTATATGCGGAGGCGGATTCCATGTGCAATATGCAAGTTTTTGACACGGAGGTGGCAATGATTGCGTGATCTAGGTCAGGGAGCGTGAAGGGCAAAAAAATGGAATTAAATCTGGCTTTCAGGTCTATTGCCATGCATCAGAGGGACTATGGAATATTAGGTTTCAAATTCGAGGTAAATACTATAGGATAATGTTTGCCCATGGGTTTATCGCGGAGCTGCCAGCTGTTTGAATATGATTGGTTCTTAGAAAGACTTGGGTACAGTGTTACGTAACTCAATACTAGACGACTTTCTTTTTTCCTGGGTTCCCTGGGACTGATCAGTGTTCAACGGAGTTGCATGCTTTTACCTCTCTGTGCGAGGTGTTGGGCATTACTAGCACAGGGATAAAAGACGGAAGGTCCTCTAAACCAGATTGGTAGGTTTTGGGGCTGAGTTGGATTCCGTTGCACAAGTCGTGAGAATCCCCCCTGAGGACAGTATCATCATGATTAACGATATCCATCAATCATAGTTGTCGGTATAAGAAAACCACTTTGATAAGCACTCTTCAACAACTCATCGGTTCCATGCAGTTCGCATGAGGGCGCTTTGTTCCCGGGAGGGCATTTATGAGGAGCATATAGGGCTCACTCGGGTGTCAAGAGGTTCACAACACTTCATAAGGATAACCAGTCAAGAACTCGACCTGGTGTGATGTGGACGAATTTCTTAGACAGTTTAATGGGATTCCTCCTTATTGGAACGTCAATGGTGCTTTGATTCTGACACATCTGTTACAAGGATGCAAGCGGGGTTCCATTGGTTTCGCGGCATATTTCCAAGGACGATGGGCTCAGGAATCTTGGGATTCCCATTTTGCAGAGACAGGAGGACAACAAAAAACATTGCTGTTCTAGAACTTTTTTCCCATATGTGTAGCAGTGTCCATTTGGGGGGCACGAAACTGAGGTCAAAGGGATAGTAGTGCACTGCGATAAATACAGGGTATTGTTCAAGTGATAAAAAACAGGACGGCAAAATGCCCCCGTATCATGTCGCTTATGCGTTTCCTGGTGCTAAAATTTTGCCATTAATATTCCTTTTCCGTGCTGAACATTATCCCAGGTTATCAAAATGCATAGTGATGCACCTTTCCGTTTTCAGAGCAGAGGTTCAGAAACCTGGCTCCTCACGCAGACAAGGAGAAGAACGCCGTTTCCAGATCATCTCTGGAAGCTTTAAATGCGGAATCGACACGTTTACTTGTGGCGTCATCAGCCAAAGCAACTTGGGCATCGCACAGGACTGGGCTGCAGACATTTGATGGTTTCAGAGACAAACACTCATTATCCCACGTGTGGCCTGTCCCAATGAACCATTTAGTCATGTTCATATCTTTTTGGTCGCTTTCAGGGTAACTTTTAAACAGCTAAAAGCTACCTCGCCGCCGTTAGCTCTTTGCATAAACTTAGAAATATCCCCGTTGTGTTCTCATCATTATACATAAAGATGTAGAGGGTTTTCGAAGAAATGCGGCACCTCAGACACGAAAACGGCCCAATTAACATTTCCATTATTTGTTAAGATAGTTGAAGTTTTGCCAGGGGTTTGTCACTCACGCTACGAAGGTGCTCTATTTAAAGCGGCCTTTCTTTAGCATTTTTTTGTTTCTGAACTAGGTGACTGGATTATCACAAAGTGCGTCTCCTAAGCAGGGTGCTACAATTTGCAGAGTGCAATTAATTAACGCAATCCCCCCTGTCATTGTACTGAAAGTGCGTTTCTCCAAAACATGATCAAACTGGCCGCGGTATATTTTGAGGATTATAGCCGATACAGATAGCTCCATTAACCCCTTTTCGGCACTGCGGGATTCTATTGCCCACCGCGGAAATCATTTGGGCCCCTTATTTTGCCATTTCGATAAGTCATCGCTCACTCGTTTTCAAGTTCAAGTCCTGCGTAAATTCATTGCAGGATTAGGTTACCAAGTCACAGTACAGCACCACTTCTTTCGAATAGGAGAGCTTACATTAGGCGGCGGCTTAATGAAGTCCCTGAGCATACATTGAAAGTAATGGGGCGTGGAGGGTCAGGACGCATACAATCATACTACAGATCCCATGTCATTCTATAAGCAGCTCGTTGCTATGTAATTAGAATTCACCCTGGCCGCGTAAAGCTGGAATCCTCTTAGTAGTCGTAAGGTTACTATCTCGTGAAATTTGCCAATAATTTTGTTTTTTATTAGATATATCTTCAAGAAAAGTCCCGTCGACAGTATTTCTCTAATAGTCCTTTCTAATAGTTTTTGAGTTCTTTTTATTTTGTTTTAAACACGGCAGGTAGCAAAGTCTGGATATTGGAGTAGTATTGTGAGCCATGGGGCGGGCCCAGCAAGCAATTGGTCGCCCTGGGGGACCTGATTTGGGATTCGACACACCAGGTACTATTCGATGGTGCGGATAAGGGGGAATGGGATGGAGTGATTGCCCCGGCGAATTACAGTGCCCTTTAAAAACTAACCAGCCCCCCACTATGTATGGTATACACCTAGGGGAAATGATTTGGCCCAACTACGTCTGGGGCAGTTAAAAGCATGTAAAATGGGATTTCAGTGGTTTGAGAGAGCCAGTGCCAGGATTACAAAACTTCTATTTTCCGCATTCTCCCGCGATTGAGAAGCAAGAGGTGCGATGAGCAATAAAGCTACGATGGGTGAGTCGCGCGTGTAACAGACAGGCGAGAAAAGTTCATGGGGCAAATCAACGGACATGTATCGCGAACCTCAGTTTTCTTTCAGGGAAACTTAGTATGTTTGCCTATGGGACGGTGTTGCACTTGAGCCCTGAAGGGAATACAGTATGTCTTGATAATTTGTCCGCTGCCCTGATAGTAGCTCATAATTGTTACGTCCGTGTTGAACGAACATACAAGCAAGAACACATGAAAATCATCTAACCAGGCCAAAGTTAAGTGGCAATAACAAGTTTATTCATCAAGGTTGGCGGAATTCGCTTCGCTCATTTGGCGGATATCTAAGCTAAAAAGCAGAAATCAGGAACAGAAATGTATTAACTATGTCTGGGCTGATAGTAGTGAGAGGTCGATAGAGTAGGAGATAAAACATATATATCGGGCAATAAGGCCTATGTTAATAAAAAAACATTTGTTATTTAATTCCTGTGAGCGGGCAAGCATTCGGGTGTATATAAGTGACGATTAATTGGCTGTATTATTATGTGGGGCTTAGAGTGAGCGTTAACGACAATAGTAATTATACTTATCTCGTGTGAGGGAGCTAAGGAAACTTATAACGTGGATGATAAGTTTCAGAGTTAATATTTGATTGGTATACCTTACTGCTCAAAGCGAGACTGCAGGAGAAATGAGATGTAAAGTGATGCCAAGAAGAACAAGAGAGAGACGGGTATGAAGGGACCTAAGGGGAAGGAAAGGAGAGAGTGTCATATACCCCGCACCCCCCCCCCTCCATACTGACTGTCGAGGATACGTAAAGGATAAAACGTCGATCCACGATGATAAGTTCCGAAGGTATAATCTTGATTGGTATGGCAGAGCCTAAATGGGTTTATAATGTCCTCTGGTAATGGAGCTGGGGGTATAGTCAGTTACATACGTTGTTGCATTAATAAGGGCTATGCCAAACTTCTAAACATAACAATGATCGTTTATGTCTTGAGCTTATTTCGCCAACCTTTTATTACGTGTTTTTAAGGTAGGAGGTGTTTGGATGATAATATAAGATAATCATGGATATGTAGATGAACTATGCAGTATATCCCACGTATGCCTTAGTGTTTTCACCAATTAATTTGCACTGTTCGAAGCCATTATTAACTCTCCCAAATGATGAAAGAACTTTACCATAGGGGCCACTTAATGTACTGCAAAAACTAATTGGATAGTGACATACCGTTGAAAATTACTGATTTCTTCCTTTTCTGCCCACTTTTTTCAGTTTGCTTAAACTTAAAAAACCTTAGAAGGAGGCCACAGAACACCCTATCATTCTTATAGCTATTCTGCCAAATTTCAAATAAATCAGATTGACATCTTTCAGTGGTCCACTGAGAGTGTCTTTAAGTTTTTGGAATCTTGACTATATGTACCAGGAATATTACTCAAAGGTCTGTCCCGTACCCAAAGACTGTACCATACCCAGACACGTAACAGTACCCAGGGTTTTTTGTAGTCGGAAGCGGGACCCGTACCCATACACGTACCCATTGGATTGGACCCGTACCCATGGGCGTGGACCCGTACCCGTACCAATACCCATGACTTTGTTACAAGTTGGACCCGTACCCCATACCCGTACCCGTGGTCTGGGACAAGGGACCGCGACCCGTACCACGGTCTCGGGACGCGTACCCTACCCATACCCATGGTCTCGGACCCGTACCCAGACCGTACCCATGATCCGTACCCACCTACAAACTCTGGTTAAAAGGTTGACCCGGTTTGTGGTAAAAAAACAGGGTTAAAAAAAATAAAAAATTTTGTCATATTTTTACCCATATAGTTTTAGACCGGCATATAGTGACAAGGTTTAATATATGTATAACGGCCCTTTAAAAGATGATTAAACGTAAATAATTAGATTTCCAATGATATGAAGTAATATGTGTTAGTAACGTCATAAGGTAAATTTTATTATCACTTTAAACTTTCGAAAAGCCTTCAGTTTTATATGGTATAGGAGTAGCTGTTGCTGGAGCTTCGAAGTGAAGAAAGAAAGCAAACACAAATCTATAAATAAGTGAAACCTCATTATCATTAAGATCTGTCTTCAATTCGTTTATACATAATTATGAATAATAATAATAATAAAACAATAATAATAATAATAATAATTAATAATACTAACATTAATAATCAGAATTAATAATAATAATAACAAAATAATAATAAATAATAACAATATAAACAGGAATAGTTTACGAATGAAAAAACAACGAATGTGCACTGACGAACACGTTGAAAATTTATTAAGGCATCCACAAATTCCGGTGGGACTACTACCAAAATATACGGTTGTTGTAACTATTTTAGATCAAATTACAGTTTGTTGCAAATATTATACAAAATTTGAAGAAACCCTATTTTACGGGATTGCTAGATCCAGTCTTAAAATATAAACATAATAGCTGAAAAATTGGACGTAAAAATTTACATAATTTTACACTTTTTTTAACAATTTGCTCTAAATTAAACGGCTGACAAATGTCTACCAACGTGGAAAAATTATCTTACCAAGTTTCTTTTCCAAACTGCATTTTTTACTAGGAAAACTAGTAAATGGCAAAATACAATTATAACTGTTAAAGCTCATAAATAGCAAGCGGAAAAGCTATTAGGCGTCTGAAAAATAACTGTATTTTTTTAAAAAAAGTAAATTTTTTATTATTTATAATACAACTTTTGTGTGAATAATAAGTTCTTGATTAAACTTTATTTAATGATATGACATTGCCTAACTACAAAAACATATTGATTCCATTCAACCTGATTTTGCACAAGTCACCACAGGCTATTAGAAGCATTACGTGGGCTTTGCCATTGTATACGAAATCACAAGAGACGGGGACCAGCGCTGATTTTGTCAATGGTGGCTAATACGTAAACTTCTCATCAATTACAATTGGCGGTATCCCATGCAAGCGCGCGCTCGAAATAAGTGATTTGGACTGGCCCGTTTGATTGGTAAATTTCTGAAAAATATTGATCACCACAGGGAATTAACTTGCAACCCCCTGGAGGGCCAAATAGGCGTTACATTTTAGAAAATAGGGTTTTAGGCCAATAAAACCATTTAGTACGTTTTATGATGAAAAATACGAGGTATTCTCTACAAAAATCGTTAAATCAAGGAATAAATTATGCAAATTTATACCAGAGCGATGGATTTACAAACGAGAGATATGTATTGATTTTCGTGATTATTGACTACAAAGTGCAAAAAGTCGAATGTTGAAAAACACTTCGTCTTAAATTAGAGCAGATTTTGTATAAATACTAAGGTTTAAAAAAATATTCAAATTTTATGTACATCAGCCTTAATGTTTCAAACGCTAAGTGTAAAACCTTGTAAACAAACTTTTGGAGGGGACTTCAAACATTTAATCTTTCATTTGATCCAAAAAAATCAATATGTACTCAACTTCCGACGTTCAGTGCGTTTTGCTTCGGATTGCGCCCCTATAAAGGTTAGGATGAAAATGTGAGTGGTTGTATGGACCACAATGAGATAATTTAATGGCAAAAGAAGACGTCGCGTGATAACCTGAAAACAACTTTTTAATCGCAACGTTGACATTGTGTGTTTGTCACAAATGGGCACGCGTCATTAGACATGATTTAATAATCTACGTGATTACATTTCGAATTGCATTTCCAGTGTCTCAGAATTTCCCGAATTTTTCGAAGACCACTGTCTCCATTGACTTTATCTCATTCGGTCACCACAACCAATCTGATTTTCAACTTTTAAGAAAACCATAATGAATCCGTAAAATTGAATAAGCGACTATTTGAAGCCATTTCTTTTGTTTTGTGTCTGCTATTCCTTTTGGAGTGAAAAATCGGACAAGTTTGGTTCGCCCGTTTCTTTAATCCGCATATTTTGTGAACCATTTGACATTCAACTCAAAAGTTTTTCTTCTCTTGCTTCTTGGGAACAACATCTGTATGAACAACACATCTTTGGAATTGAATACGGAAAGTGTGGTCAAAAATCTCGTTTATAATTTGAATCACTCTGTGTATAATTTCGTTTCTGCATGTGCAATACTTTGGCAGTGTGTGACTTAGCAATTCATTTTCCTCACCGTAAAAAATACATTAAAAATGTCCTTGATGATTGTCGATATACCACGATGTGTGTGTGTTTGGTGTGTGTGGGGGGGGGGCAGGAGGGCATACAAAAGTACTCCGGTTTTGTGGATTAATTAATTTTTAACGGGTTTTTCGCTTTATGTAATTCTGTGCCGCTTGAAAACTCTGAAATAAAAGACTGAAATGTACATAGCGCTCGTTTCTCTGGTATCCAGGTGAACACAGTTCTCTGTGGCCCAGTGGTAATTATAACGCCTAGATAGCGAGAGGTCGGGTGGTCGAGACCGGTTTTCGTCTTTATTTATTCTATGCTCGTCAGTTTCCCGAACTTCTATATTAATAGTTATAAGCTACTTGCTCGGGTATGTATCATTTTACGTGATCCTCGCCGGAGCATGAATTGAGTTTCGCTTAGTAATGATTCTGCTAGATTCTGCTTATACGCCCACCCTTCTAAACCTATCTTATTTACCCATAAAAAAAAAACATACAACTGGGTTAAAATAATACATACACATACAAATTAACATAATAGAATACACAATTTATGGAGAAAGGGGTCAAAGGCCAAGTAAACGCCACGCCTTGAAATTGAATTGTACATTACATATTAAAAAAATAACCAGAATGGATTTCTGTTGCTTTCGAATGTATTGATTGAATTACTTGAAATGTTGACTTGATCAATCAGGGGAGTTCCACCGAGTGGGCCTGCTGTTCTATGATATCACTGATATACATTTCTTGTTTGGATTCAAATTATTCTGTTTTGGGTGCTAGTATACACATACTGAATGCCTAAGCGTGTGATTTTGAAATATAAATGGACAAAAGTAATGGACAAAATAAATATTAAAAAACTGAACATTGGAAAATGAGTAATCTTGTGCGGATTTGAATAAATTGCCAATAGTTGCTAAGTTTTATGATTAACAATGTCTATTTAATTATAAATTCTTGGTTTTCTTTTTAATCTCACCTCTTATAAATGCATACATTTACTATACGTAGGTAATTCATTTAGAGTTAATTTACTTAAAAGTTATTATTTGTTATTTATTTTGTTGTTTTTTTATTGAAGAGCTTCACCTGAAAACATTAATTTGTGACTAAAGGGTCGATTGACAAAAAAAAAATGTCATGGAAAAAGCTTAAAGATTTTTCATAATTTCCACTTACAATTATCAGCTTTGAACTTGATTTTTATTTCTCATAGATATGTTCATGATTGATAACATTTCACTTTTAAAATACATGATAAATTTAATAAATGACAAAAGGTCGTAACTTTTTACATGACAAACTAAATGACAATGCTTCAGAATTGTCATTTTAATGGTCAAGACTAATTTAATAACAAACAATAAATTCATAATTCGTCTTAATTGTAATGTAATACCGGTTATTATTTTTAAACGAGGAAAAAATATAAAAATATAAAAGCTATTTGCGTATATGTAAGCAAAACATGTTCATGTAGGCTGAAGCTTTGACGCGCATTGCTTATTACCATAATATTACATATGTATTTGTAGTAATATAAATCTGCATTAGTAATGGAAAAGCATTCATGCTATATTTTGTAAAACATGTTTTCAGGCTAAAATATCGTGTCAGATTACTAAACACTTCATCAGAATCTAAACTGGTTTGTTTGTAAAACAAATGCTAACGATATCGTCATCAATGTAAATTGGACTCAAAGACGAAATCGTTTTAAACTAACTCACATTTCAGGTTTTATTTCTTTTTGGGGGGTGGGGGGACAACTTACTTTTATGAATATAATGAGAAATGTTTTAAAATAACTGGGATAAATTAGAGTACAGTTTTTTTTTTTTTTTTAATTTTTTAGGTTTTTTCTTTTTTTAAATTTTAATTAAATACCAATTTTGCTTGCAAGAATGGCAAAAAAAAAAGCCGGAAAACCCCTTGATTAGAGAGAGTTGACTTTACAAATACGTATAAATAAACGCTCAGTTTGACGTCAACAAGTAACGCCATTGGTCAATAATTTGCCAGATTGTCCATGGGTATTTCATGATGGAATGATTATAGTACACCTAAATTGTTTTGGCAACCGGGGCTTTTCAAATCTGAAATCATGCATGCAGGTGTGCTAAATACCAGTTTTCTGTTGGTCAGGGACAGGTCTTCTGTTTTTTTTTTTCAGGGCGAAGATCTGACCCATTCTTATGATAAAATAAATCCACAGAGTATCAAATTAAAAAAAGGGGGGGGGGAGGGAAATATTACTTCATTTGGGTAAAGTTTTTTATTAGGTCACCCTGTATAGACGAGGGTTTAAACGATCAAACACGTTTGTTTCACTCATGCAGATGTTAAGGGCGGTTTAAATTATTCATTCAATGCTCAACATTGTTATCCCATGGAGGGCCAGGTACTTCATAATTGCACCTCTGGAGGTCAGGGTTCGAGAGTGGACCTCTAACGGTACTATTTTCCGTGAAAATGTACCCTGACTGGAGACCATTTTTTGAGTAAACTCTCCGTTTTCGGCGCACATTTCCCCAATAGTAATTACCGATGCCATAAAATTATACATCCCATAGGGACCTTTTCAAAACATGAATAAAGTATGAGACACACGAACACCTGTGCTATAACGTATATCCTACGTAAGAAACTACACTCAGGATGCTACTTCATAACCCCTGTCACGAACTAAAACAAGAGGGAAAATTTGAACTTGAGGAATATACCCAAGGCGTCAGAGTAAGATCAATGGCTGACCAAAATAAATAAATATTTTTTTTAACTTTGAAAAGGTTAATAAGAGCAAACGTACCATCTGATGTTTAGACCATGATAGTATACGAATATGCAGATGAAGAGTTCCACTTTATATTCGCCCTGTAAAGTAGATATCGATCATAGTCAACCCATGCGTTTTTTGACAACGATCTATGCCTCAATTCTCTGGTCTGACTCATCAGCTTGTGAAGGGGCATTGCTATTTTAATGAGTGTTTCCAAAAGTTCTCTATGCAAAATTGTAAGGTCCACCCAGGTAATGATGTCTTACATCCTTGATTTTGTAAACCTTTTGGTCGACGATTTAATTAGTTCTTGTTTGTTTGTTTGAATGCAAACTATATTAAAGGCGAATTAACAAATTCTCGAAAACAAGAATGCAATAACTCTTATTTTGAAAAAGGAAGGCACAGATAAACGCAGAGTGGGAAAAAAATTACAAACTATCACTCCATGTTGATCTTGGTTCTAAAGCAAATAGCTGAGAGAATAGCCAAGTGTCACTGATCCAAGGTTGATTAGTTTTCATCAGTCTGCTTTTTCGATGATGCTGAATTAACAGAGGCGATTACTTATTCTTTCAAAAAGGACTTATTATGGTTGTTTATTTCGTAAATTCGGTACGATTCCATGATCACAATTGTTATGCCCAGGTGTTTTCAAAGTTTGGGAGTTCTATTCAGAGGTGGATTGGTACATTTTATAATAACGTCTCTCGCTGTGTACCGGATATTTTTTGTATAAGAGCCGGTGCGAAAACAGATATAGTCCGGCGGGAGCCACAGTCCCGGGGGCTCATAGACGATAACGGAAAAAAGCGTGAAACTAATGTTGCGTGAAGAGTCAGCTGAATCAATTGCCTATTGTTCACCTTGTTTCCGGGACTGATGAGTACTCCTGACGATAAAATTGCTTCTACACACCGGGTTTGAGACAATGGCCTATGCCTCGGTCAGTTCTTAACTTTAAAAAAAATCTTGTTATATGCAGGAAGAAGAGATAGAAGGAACCGCACGACTTTCAAATCCGATTTTAATCTGTTTTATTCCCCTTCCCCCGCACAAGAACGGATTTACAGTGCACTTTGATCATAATCCATCCCTGGAGCCGCAATCGATGATCGGCAAGCAATCATGACTGTAGATTTTTGTTTTGTTGTCCGAACACACTTAAAAGTGTAAAGTATATTGCATGTCATTACAAAACCTTTCCGGCTGTCTCCGGTGTAATTTGTTATTGTTTAAATGTACATCATTAATGATTCAGCTTTACTGCCCAAGACTGTCCAGTGTGAAATATAAAGATGAAATTTGACTAAATTGAAAGTTTGACTCGGGGGGGGCGTCTTTGAATTTTCCCTCTCCTTCAGGGTTCTGAAGTGACCTCTAACGGGACAATTTCTGTTGATATTATACCCCGGTGAACTTATACCCGTTTTCTCATGAAATATTACACCTAACGGTACAGAAGTAATTTGACAATCCTTACTGTTCCTTTTTAAAATTATCTATTTTTCCACTAGTATTATCCCAGTTTTATACTCTCTTTTGAAATTACGCTCATAATGTATTATAAAACATCTTTAACTTGTATGTAAAATATTTAAGAAATAAAGGGTGATGAGTATTAGTTATGGGCGAATCATGTGTCCGAGGTCGGAAAAACTAATAATGGGCGAGGCTGAGGATAAAGTTATTGCATAAACCCTTTCCAATGTTACAATATTGATTAATATTGTACTTGTATTGTTTTATTGTATGCTCCATTCTATTATTAACAGATAAAAATTAATAAAATTAAGGAATCGGCAGTGAGATTATAACCCCTTCCGGGACCTGTTCCATTACATTGAAAATTATACTATCAATGCCAATATACAAGAAAAATTACACTTGTAACTACTGCCATAAAAAATTAAACACTTAGGGTTATTTGCTGATATGTTTAGGTTAATTTCCTATTCGTATCATTGAACCCTCACAAGTCACAACTGAATTTGTAACCCCCATCTGGACTAGAACTTGATTAATTTGACTTTGATAGCCCTAACGGTAGTCCCGCATTTGCATAGTCCCCTTTTTTCGAACGAGCACGGGTACCCCGACACCAAATCCAAGAACCCCCCCCCCCTGGCATGTTTGACCCGCTTTTGATATTTACTATCGCACATTATCTCGTGCTCGATTCGCTGATTCCCCATGACCAGGACTCGTTGCGCATTGAAGAAACAACCACGAACTGAGAATTTTCTCGAGCTAGAAATTCTGAATAGGATATCCTTCGGAAAAGCCACTTGAGAGAATATGATAACAATTGCAATTATGGGGCGGCAGATAGATCGTTAAAAAGCCAGTGGGTCGATGTTGTTTCTTCTTATCTCTTTCTTCCTATTTAGAGAAATCCTGTGTATTCCAATTGCGAAGTATCATGACTAAGAGGTACTGGAATCAATCCTAACACGTTTTATGAATCTTGCCATGCTGATGATATTTGCTTGTTTGCCCGGGATATTGATTCAGTTACTTGTGTCCCTGCATGAGTTAACACTAATTGCCCAAGGGGGGGGGGGTCCATAATACCCAACATTTGTTTTTTTTGGCTGTTACGCTATAAAAATGTTCAAGGAATTTTGCTATTTTTTCTGATTTTATGATACGCTTCTCCTGATAACCAAATAAATCCACCCGGGGGGACGGCTTATTAAAATAATTATTTTTGGGTCATAGTACCCCCTTGGCCTAACTGCAGTGGAATCAACATCAAGATATTTTGCAATAAAAAATTAAGTAATTACATCTTGGTATTTATTTGCTTAAATATATACCTGTGGGGCATTAATTATGTGAGGGTCACAGGGTGCCTCTTTTGAACCACCACGGGCATATCCCATACAAAATAATAAAGTGACTATTGACATCCTTATTGCCTTTTTAAATTATAATATTTTCCACTAGTATTATCCCCATTTAGAATAGTCCCTCTTTTGAATTAAACGCTCATAATGTATATAACAATCTTTACTTGTATGTAACATATTTAATAATAAAGGTTGATTCAGTATTTTTATGGGCGAATAATGTGTCCGATGTCGGAAAAACTAAATATTGGCGAGGCTGAGTGTAAAAGTATATGCATAACACTTTCCCCATGTTACAATATTTAATTAATCTTGAACATTGTATGTTTTAATTGAGGCCCTTCTTATGATTAACAGAAAAAAAATTAATTGAAGATTGAATGTAATTCGCAGTTGGGAGATTATAAACCCCTTCCCGTGACCTGTTCTCATTACTGAAAAATAATATACTAAAATCATAATGGGGCCAATATACAAGAAAAAGTACCTGTACTACTGCAAGAAAAAATACACACTAGGGGTTATTTTGCTGATATGTTTAGGTTTAATTTTCCTATTCGTATCTTTGAACCATTCCCAATCACACTGAATTTGTACCCCCAGCGGACAAGAACTTGATTAATTTTGAATTTGATAGCCCTAACGGTAGTTCCCCGCATTTTTGCAGTTAGTCCCTCTTTTTCCGGACGAGCACGGGTTCCCCCCGACCAAAATCCAAGAACCCCCCGGGCAGGGGTTGACGATTTTGAGATTTACTTCGCAGCATTTCATCTCGTGCTGATATTCCCCCTGATTTCTTCCCAATGACCAGGAATCGGTTGCGCAATGAAGAAACAACCACGAAACTGAGAAATTTTCTCGAGCTAGAAATTCTGAATAGGTTATCCTCGGAAAAGCCACTGAGAGAATATGAATAACAATTTGCAATTATGGTGCGGCCAGATAATCGGTAAAAAGCCAAGCGGGTCGATGTTGTTCCTTCTATCTCTTTCTTCCATATTTATCAGAATCCTGTGTAATTCAATTTGGGCGAAATAACATGAAATAAGAGGTACTGGAATCAATCCTCACACTTTTTATCTTGCCATGCTGAGATAGTGCTTGTTTTGCCCGATATTATTCAGTTTACTTGTGTCCTGCAGGAAGTTAACAACCTAATTTGGCCCAAGGGGGGGGGGTGTTCCATAATACCCAACATTTTGATTTTTTTTGCTGTACGCTATAAAAATTGTTCCAGGTAATATTTCGCTATTTGTCTGATTTTACCTGAATACGCTTTTCTCCTATACCACTAATCCACATCCATACCGAGCTTCAAAAATAATTAGGTTGGGTCCATAGGACCCCCTTGGGCACTAACGGAAGTGAACAAAATCAAGAATAATGTGTGCAATTAAAAAAATTACGTAATAAATCTTGGTAATTTATTTGCTTTCAATATATACCTTGTGGGGCCACTTAATTATGTTAGGGTCAACCAGGTTGCCTCTTTGACCACCACCGGGCATATCCCTGACACAATACTAAAGGGTGACTATTGAACCTTTGGTGCCATTCCTGTAATGTGGACCGTATTGAATACTATTACAAACAAATACTAAATTTCCATTAATTTTCATTAACCAATTAAAATATGCTATTATTGTAAATATATACGTAGCCTATGTCCTGAATTGAAGTAATCTATTGACGAAAAAAAAAACTTAGTAAAAAATTGCCAAACATCCCTGTTTTGCTAAAAAGAAAACAAGGAAAAAAGAGAAGAGTAGTTGGTATTTTTAGGTGATCGTGGTAGAAAACTTCAAGGTCGAACGACATGTACCATTTTTCTCTCTTCTATTTGCCGTTAATGTTTAGAGTAGTCTTGAGGTGGTGGTGAGCTTCATTTAAATGTTACTATAAGACTGACCCGAATTCATAGCCGCCATGTATGGGGGACGCATCCCAGTACTACTCAGATGCATCCACTTGCAATGATCCCTGTGCAATCGCTAAACATGGTCGATTGACAGTCTTTTAATTTATTGTTGTCCTGGACATGTATTCATCTTGTCCACCACATGTCTTGTGGCTGACGTCCATATTGAATTACGGTTGCTCCTAATTGGGGAGATGCTTTTTTTTGGTTTAGGGTCAACAGGGTGCCTCCTGACCATGCAATGTGTGTTGCCTTAGACTTTACCATCTCCTATTTTATTTATGGTTCTCGCGAATTATATCGTGGAAGAAAGAACTCCCCCCCCTCAATTTACACTTGATACCGACCTTGCGATTTTAGTTAGTGTTATACGGGTTTCTCACATATGCTACTGCCCCTATGTCTGTCCGTTTTTAAAGGTTTATTTACGTGATTCATCCAGGCACCTTCTGTTTTTTTATTCATGGTTCACTATAGATCTCCTTGAGAAAAGCTATTCACAAAACATTTAGAGTGATCCCCGATCTTTGCGGGTTTTTGTTGGTGTTATGAGCAATGTTTTGTTCCCTACGGGTCCCATAGGCCACTGTGCTTTACTTTCTGTCCGTTTATTGGACGAAATACAAACGCTGCGAATTTCTTAAAGATACGGGCTGAATTTATGCACGCAATATTTGGTGCACAAGCATTACTAAAGCTACGGGTCAGGTAATTAACTTCCAAAACTTTGTTTTTAAGGTTAAGTCGGTGGACCGAAGGTTGTGGACACGAAATGGCCTTTAGGAAAGAACATACATATTTGCGATTTTCTTACAGATAGGGTTGAATTTGCTAAAAAATTGAGTATACAATGAATTACGGAAGGCTAACGGTTCAATGAATATAAGTCTATGGTAAGTCCTTGTGGACGAGGCAATGGATCACGAAATGCCCCCTTTAATTTAACGTTTTTGAATACCTACTTATTATTGTTGAATTCCTAGGGAGGATGGGTTTGCTGCAACGTCCATTGTTTGTTTATGTTCTTTATGTTCTTTGCGTTCAAATTGAAAAAAGAATAACAAGGCCTTTCGTTTCATATTAAGCAGAAAACAAAACAAAAAATCAAAAAAATGATAAAAATAAAAAATAAAAACAAAACAATACCAAACAATATAGAGGAAAAATGAGCTTCCCTAGGATTATGGGACGTCGTTGTGAATCACGCAGAAAAAACTGGTAAAACGTTATTTGTTTATCAATATAATTTGGAGACAGCTGAATAAAACGAAATTTTCAACCGTTATGGCTAATCTGACGATTGATAGTCATGGTACTTTAATGACGAAGTGAATTCGGCTCCAAAAGCTGTCCGATTGTAAAATTCATTACATACAAGCAATTTCAGGAGTTTCAATGATCAGAAGGATTCAAATTACTAGATACTATTGACAAGTGAGTTGGATACCTTTTGGATAGAATAGTAAACGTGCTTTAAGGACCTATATAGTACTACAGAATTATTACTAGCACGGTAAGAATTATGAATAAAATTAATTTTTATTTCAAAAGGAGCCTGCCTAAATCCAAAGTTGCCATTTTTTCATTCAACACATTGCATTTAAAGATTGGGTCCCCACAGTCTCGGCTTCTGTCTTCGTATTTAGAGGACAGTAGTTTCCAAACCCCATAAAATCAAAATTAATTTGTTTTAGTTTATTATTTGGGAAATGCATTTTTACAACAGGGGTATTCAAGCAATGTACCAGTATCTAACAAAATCAAAAAAGAAAATCCTTAAAAAAAATCATTGTCACAGCTGGATTATAACGGTCCAGCCCCTACTCGCTGCTGAATCGTCTTTATTTATAACAGCGCATGCCCTCATACGAACCCAACTTATCCCACTGATTAACAAAAATTTCAAAATACTACTCGCACTGTGGATTCGGTCCCAGGGCGGGTGACACTGTGGTACAAATGTCCATAGACATTTCGATATCGATAGCTGATAGCCGCCAAAGCGCCACCATTTGTCCGATAAGGTACATAATTAATTTAATGCATAAACGCATTCATACAATGTCATGACCTAAACCGGGTACTAGCTTAATTACGCACGCACGCACTGCGACTATAAGCTACATATTTCATGCAGATCATTGTGCAGTATGCATCCATTATCTTACCGAGTTGTCCCTATCTCCCGATTGGTTAGGATCCCTGATTGGGTTGACTCAGAGGGAGATTATGGCCCCTCTCTTAAAGTTCGTTTAATACCATAGACCCTAGATGGTCTTGCATTTAATTCAATAACTTTAGGGGCAAAATTGCATTATTTGTTTAATTAATCTATCATTTTCATATGAAAAACATTTAAAAATAAGTATACAAATATTAATGATCCATGAGGGATATCTTGTGGAATCTATTTGGCCCCTGAGGTGAAACTGGATGGCGTGGGTGTAACTATTTTCCCAGACCCAATGGTCCGAGGGAAAATAGTTACCCCACGCCCTACCAGTTCACCAGAGGGGGACCAATAGATTCCACAAAGATCCGAATAAGCTCCTTAAATATTTGTTTTATATCGTTCAGTCTCATGAATATATTTTTTTTTGTTTCATTTGATGATTGGTTAAGTGAACTGAGCCTGAGCTGAAGCCCCTACTTTAACAAAAAATAAGGCCTTGCCGTGTCTGTAACTCCCTGTAAGGCTAGCTTAGCCCCCTAGGGCTAGGCTAGGCTCGGCAAGAGCTTTGAGCCAATTGACTGCCTTTTAGGCAGAGGAAGTCCCGCCCCACTTACGATCATCAACACCATTTTTTTCGGTAATGAAATGACCGCTGAAGTCTTACAAATTTACTCCCGGAATTTAATTGCCTATAGCATGTATAGCTCCACTTTCTGTTTCCGTGCACAGTCATGCAGTGATGCCGCGTTAAAGTCTAGATCATATCAGCGTTGTCTCCATTCCATCTCATTAAAAATAAAATCACCACCGCGGGAATCACGGGTTATTTTACACAAACTCCTCGACCACTGACAGAACATAATACGTATTATTTTTTGTTTGTATTCTCACTATCCGTGCAGAAGGTTTCCCCCACCGCAACGGTGTTATTGCAACTGGGCCAGCCATGTTGGTCGACGAATAGCCCTCAACAATGCCGTCAAAAGTCCTTTTAGAGCAAAACTAATCGAACGTCACACATACGTTGAGAATAACAAGTAAGAGTCTGTGCACTCTCATCATAACGTCACACAGTCGTAGCTAAGTTCGTATTGACCACAAAGCAAAGAACCGATACGGAACTGATAACACGGGTTTATCGAGGCTAGAGGAACTAGGCGCCTATTTCCCTAGGGAAAAATAGGCCGTCTATTTCCCTGATGATCTCTCTTTTCGCTCTCTTTCTCACAAATAGTTAAACTATTCGTGGTCATTTGACCCTTTTAACCAATCAATGAACCATGAAATAGGCCTATATTATGAGGGGATATACATACTAATATAGTCCGGTGTATTACCATAGTGACGGATGTAACAACTAACGCATTTTTGTTTCGCGAAAAAAAGGTCGTATTGTGAAAATCGCGAACTCTATAGATTCGGTAATATCCCCATTGACGATTTAAACGATCAAATTCCGTTGAACGATCTTAAGGTCTCCTTGCACAGAAGTGGGGCTACTTTGAAGCCATCTAGGATCTTACCTGTGGTTGTGGAACAGACTCCATACCATGGAACATCTCTTGATCTGGCCACTGACGGAGTAACCACCTGCCTACCTTGCGAATTCAGTGACGCAGAACAGCCAGAGGTGTAACAAACCTTTTGGCTTGCCTTAATGTATTCGGCGCGGGCCCAGGCGCGGCGCAGGCATACAGATGCAGGATTTCTCAGGAATATAATGGTAGGGCCTTGCGCCCAAAAACCATGTTTTTTTTCTGGAGCATTGCTGAAACCCCAAATCGGCCCATCTTTCTGTCCAATTGGTTAAAAATAATAATGATTTTTTAAACAAAGTGGACACATTTTGGAAGTTCCCCGGAAGGTCGGGGGGGGGGTTGTGGACATGCCAACCGCACATTCTACAATCAACTTCGGCGTACCCACGAGTGCAAGTCTTATCAAAGACGTAGTGGTAAGAGAGCGCTCTTACGTCATATCGAAGGGTCACACACAGGCTTAACTAAAGACTAGGCCTGATCAGAATAATTAAATCTAAATGACCGTTATGGCAAATTGCAACGTTTTGCACAGCGAGGTTAATAATCCACTACCTCGACTGATTGTATTGACGTCAATATTTTTTTTTTCTTTCTGAATATTAACCATGATCTTTTTTGAACGGAGTCATTACAAATTATAGTACCGCTGTGAATATTTCTTGTATTTGAAAGAAAAATCCTAATATAAATTATCGAAAATTATGCCACAGTCATGTGCCCCTTTGCCCCCTTGCCCTCTGCCCCCGGCCTCCTGGGGCCTCCTGGGCTCCTGCCCATGGGCCCCCTGTCCACTTGGCCCCTTCACCCGGTCCCCTTTCCCCCGCCCCTTTCCCCTCCCATCTCCTCTTCTTTCCCTCTCCCTCTCCCTCTCCTTCCCCTTTCCCTTCAGTCCCCCTTCCCTTTTCCTTCCCTTCTTCCCAACTTCCTTTCTTATTTTTATTTATTCATAATAATAAAGGGAAGTTGGGATTTATTCATTCATTCATTCATTTATTTCTATATTTTAACCAAACACGCATTTATCTTATGTTATAACATGTTCTGCTATTTATTTTCTGCATTTACTTATTATTTCACATTCCCCTCAGTTTGGTTTTGTTATTACGTCCTTGTACAAGCGTCACAGGTCAGAATACCTTAATTGATTTGGTTTCAAGAATTTTGGTAATGCCAAACAAACATTACATAGTAAATTACACAAAATTTATAAGATTTATCCTTCATTGTAAACAAAATGTCCACTAATGTCCACAAGAAGCTTTGCGTTCACCGTATATGCCATCCACAGCGAAGACCGCCAAAATGAACAGCGCATCAGTTCACATAACTCCTCAGGAAATATAATTCCATGTGAATCTCTCAGTCCTGAAGGTATTTTTGTCCAGCAGTTCAAGACTACTGGATTTTCCCTCGAACGACACTAAAGTATGCTGCCATACAATCCGGCATTCTAACCACCATCATCTGTCGCTAAGGTCCTCATTAGGACCACCAAACTGGAATCACCTTTGATTCCACAACTAAAGCTCGTTTGGCTTAAAGACGACAGCAAACAGTTTAATTCGCTTTCAAGCTCTCCGTCGGGTCTCCAAAGTTTTTATAAATCCTGGCACTAATAACACAAATCTACCATTATTGTAGATTAAAACTAGCTATAATTTAACCACATACTGTATAGAATCCAATTACAACTGCTGGTGAATCAAACTTTTGCCACTCGGCTTTATACCATCATTTCACAACGTTCCCAAGTCTTAAAAGATACATTACCATACCACCACCGAATTGACCGCAGCATCACATAACATAACCTTGCACTAGCTGACCAATTGAATTCACATACATTACATCAATCTGAATGCATCAACTTTACATATATACTTAATGATCTGCCGATCATTGCACATGTTTGATCTTAAAGCAAAACAAGTTGACTCAGTTTCTAAGTTTACATCTTGGGGAATTCAGTTCCCAGAGTGGGGGAATCTGAATCCGAATACATTAGCCTTTATGGTATGCCGTTCTGACTAATCCATGTTTTTGCTATTAGGGATGGAGTCGCCATAGGTTCTTTTACCCTTGCACTCCCTGGCCATTTCAACCCCACCCCGGGGTCCTTTTAATGGGTGCGGGATGTCTCGGGGGTCCCGGAAAGGTTGTTGGAGTAGTGTGAATCATTTCGTGGGAATCACCCAAAACTGGGCCCATACCACTTAGTTTGTTTTTTTTTACCGAGTCTCTCCATATCGGCTAGAAAAGTTTCGGACGGATTAAATGTGTTTTTGACCCCTCCCTCCTTCTCGAACGAAAGATGGGTCTAATTTTGGGTCTTTTAGCTCCTTTCATTTTTTTTTTCTTGGTTTTGATTGCCCGGAGGCCTTATTTGGGTTCGGAAGGGTAGCTCTCACACCAATGATAGAAATGACTTCCAAATGTCGATAGTCGCACAAATCCATAAAAAAAAAACATTACAAAACTGTTGCAACTAACATATGGCAACATTTGGATTTTCAGTTTATTTCTTAACTGCTGTGGTGGGGGGCACATCCCGAATCCCCTCTGTCACACTCCTCCCCACAATCCAGTCTATATAAAGTTATATAGGATAAGATGTTTGATTTACTCCGAAGACTAGGTAGCAAAATACTAAATAAAAATTTACACCCCAAATGGCAAAATTCAGGTTTCAATTTTAATTCCCCAACTTTCGAAGGAGGAACACCAAGACCATCGGCAGGGCCGCACGCAGGATTTTTTGGAGGGGGAGGGGTGCGGGTACCTTCGAAAAGGTGGACCTTCTTGCTAAAAGTGGACCTAACCCAACCCACCTAAAATGTCCCTTTTTGGACTTTTTGACAGTTAATCACCAAAAGTGGACTCTTTTGTCACATTTCTCTAAATTTTGGAACTTTTTTATTTTTTTTACAAAAAATTCAGCAAAAAGTGACCTTTGCCCCTTTTGTTGAAGCGAGGCCAGGCAATGCTCATCACTATTGAAACACAAAGCATGCCAAAAACACCGGTACATTCAAAAACCTTCCCGAAATTTCCAACGTTCCACTTTAAAAAAACTCATTATTTGCAATTTTGGCAGGAACCACCGAGTTGGATTTCAGGCAATGACCATAAAACTGGTTTTTGGACGCAACGGCCTACAACATATATGAATTCTGGGAATCCTGCATTTGTATGCCCGCGCCCGCGCCTGCGCCTGCACCCACCCCGAATAGGTTTGGGGTCCAGGCAGCCCACGGTGTAGAAAGAATATAGTAGGCGTCTCCAGTCAGGCTACAAACAACGTAAGGAATAGGACCCGCAATTCAGTTTTACTCTCAACGCAACCTTGGTGTCACGCTTTTTCCGGGATATGTCTAGAAGCTCCCGCCGCTCTATAGTTTGTTGCACACCGAATACCGTAAATTAGAAAAAAATAGCGAGCAATATTTAAATTTAATATTAAGATCATTGGCAGAGAAATTAGATTTAGTCGCCATCATAGATTTGACGGCCGAATTAAAAAATTAAAGGTTCAGGATGACAGAACCATTGCAAAAACGTCAATATTTAAAGTAAAAAGTCACTTGTTATGCATCTTATTTTTGTTCTTTTAGTGACAATTTAAAAATTGTCCGCTGTTTTGAATTATGGAATTAATAATCACGGTGATCCTCGTCGTTAATTTCAAATGGTCAATTTCAAAATTATGAATCCGTGACAGTTTTCCCGGACCTGGGATATGTGGTGCATTCCCTCGGATCTCGCGCCTAGTCAGTTTTGAGACAGTCTGACCTGCTAAAAATGAATTGGCACATGATTATACTCATATCAACATCAATTAAAACGCCATGTAATGTGTAAAATTTCATTGTTGTCAGCTGTTCACCCCATATAACTCAATATAGAATTCTAACTGACTGGGCAGACAGTACTTAAGCTAACCCAACAAGTGCAACATCGTTTTTTTTTCTTCAAATAAATCCTAAAATAAGTCGTGGCAGTTTTAACCTTTGGGGTCTGATGCCTGTAGAACACGTATGACCACTGCGTTGCACTGGTAATTTAATGAAGAGACGGCGATCATATTTACATTTTTACATATAAGATCACCTTTTTTAAGGTAAGTCCGGGGAATGATGTATAGTAACATATAATGCCCTTAAAGCATAGATTCTATCTTCCTGGTGTCAAAAAGCAACAAGTCAACACCTTCCAGAGTGTCAGTATGTAAGATAGTCATAAAGGCTCAGCCATTGCAAGTAAACTGGATCGTTTAATTAAACGCTCCTGTTACTAACTTAACGGGGAGAGGGAGGAAGAGATAGAGAGAGAGAGGGAGAAAGGGAGGGGAGAGAGATGTCAAATTTGATCAGCGATTGATCTTTAGGCAAGACAACACAGCATTGCATGTTCTAAGCTCGTTCTGTTACTGCAACTGCTGCTGACATTGATAAAAAACGAGTTTAAGTTAATGTGTGATTTCACTGTGGGGAACTCAACAGTTCATAACATGTTCGGCAAACCATAAGTAATCGTGTTTAGTAATACAAACTCCATTTGCTATAGCGAACATCCAGGAGTGCAATGGTTTTTTTGGGGTGTATAATAATTATGAGTGCTGTTTTTTTGGATATTAGAGTGGTATCGTTGCGCAATGGCTACAGAGCGCATAGCTCTGTAGCCCTGGCGCTTAGGTTCAAGGGTAATATGTTTTGATAGAGATTACTTTTGCTGGAAAGCTTTCTGGAGTTTTTTGGAGTATGCACCAGTAATTTAACAGAAGCATAGTGTGGTTTGGACCTTTTGTAAAAAAAAAATTTGGATTGAAATTAAGTTTTTTACTTAATTACTCTTTAAATTTTAATTTTCTATCTAATCAACATCATTGTTTCATTTTCCATAGTTTTCAATGAAACGACAGTACCCTGGCAGAGCTGACAGGTAAAAAGGTAAAAAGGGGACATCTGTGCACACAAGCAGAGTGCCCGTCTCTCTTGCAAAGCGATTGGTGCAGACTCCACCATGTACAGTGCTCCATTATAATTGGCTGCCAAATTTTCAATTTGTGAAAACGTGATATTGAGGTCGAAGCGGAATGTCAGCGCTTTGAGACGTTGTGTAAAGCGCTATATAAATACTTAATTTCTTTAAAAAAAAAAAAAAAGGCGAGACACATGGGCCGCACACCGGGTTCCAACCCGCAAACCTTTCAGATCATGAGTCCATCCGTCAGACCACTGGACCATGTACTCTCTTGTATTTCCTGCTATAGAGAAGGCTTAGCATTGATGTTAAATGTTTCAATTTCATAGTTTTTTTTACATTTATGGATGTGTACAATGTTGGTTTCATATTGTGTCATGCTGCTTGCCGCTTTGCCGTTTTGTAGTTATAAACGGTACGAGATGAATAGTTTGGTGCCACTTGTCAGGTAACCCAGGTCACGTTCAGGTATCCTGTATAAGTTGCTCGTTCTGGGGCGACCGATATAATCCGACTATGTTAAATCACGGTCTGTACATGATGACCCTCTGGCCCAAAGTGCTTGTTTAATTTTCCAAAAGACACCGTTTAGTATGTCTAAAACAGTACCAATTTTACCTTTTCCCTACTGATTCAAAACCGTCGTACGATGACGATAATCGTTTGTTTTTTTTCCAATGTAGGGATACGTACGTCATTTTTACCTGAATGTGTCACCCGAAGCACATAATAAACCAATCAATGCCGTTGAACTCATCAAATCTTTATTTTTTTCAAAATGGCTGTTATTCCCCTAGAACTTCCCTTTTTTAGATTCAACATCGTATATGTTTCTTTAATATTAATATTCAATGTCCGCATGAATGTAAAGATGGTTCCATAGTCTACAAACTGAAAAACAAAGTCACCAGGCGTAAATACCCTTACCGTGGCGTATGAGCAGCAGACGCATCCCCGTAATAGTTTTCGCAGGCTTCAGCCCTTGCGCGCGGCTGCGGGGTTTATGCGTCAATACGTTCGTGCCTTTCTTCGACATCGCTGGTTATTGTTAACTTGACTTTCTATAACCTAGACGAATATTACTTGACTTGTCTAAAGTGGCTTATGTCGTCCTTGTTGTGGCCGTTTTGAGTCTATTTCGAACAAAGACTAATCAGTTTTCCAGTGGCGTATGATAAAATTATGTCACTTAAACGTTAAACATGCTTCACCAAAATTAACCAAAGGTATATATATATATATATATAATATATATAAATATTATATCTATCTCTCTCCTCTCTCTATGCTCTCCTCTCTTCTACTCTCTCCCCATTTTCCCCGTCTCGCCCTCTGGCAGGGCCCCGTTTACTCATAGTTTCACGCCATACCTTTCCTTACGATCATCGAGTTATCCGATCCTCAGACGGTTGGTATTGCATGGTCGTGTTTTGCACTAACCACAAATATTTATCTATATAATACATTCTCTGGTGTCACACACCAGCAATAGCCTGCCAGGCCCGATCTACCAATGAATAGTCAGAAGTGCTCAACCACAAGTAGTGGGGCATAATAAATAACAGTGTATTTCAGGTGACTATCTTTGGAATTAAAAGTGCTCAATCCCCTTACAGGAGAGCTTATGAAAATTTCAAAGTATAGACCTCTGGAAGGCAACCGTTACTCAGAGTTTCATCACCAAGAGAATGTATATTTTATATAACATATCTTGTGGTTAAAACACGACCACTGCAAATACCATCCGTCTGAGGGTCGGATACCCGATGATCGTTAGTGAGGGTATTCGTGAAACTCTGAGTACGGTTGCCTTGCCAGAGGTCTATACTTTGAAATTTTTTTCATTAGCTTCTCCCGTATGGGATTGAGCACTTTTAATTCCAAAGATATCAACTGAAAATACACTGTTTATTTATTATGCCCCCACTACTCGTGGTTGAGCACTTTCCTGACTATTCATTGGTTCAACAGATCTGTGCTTGCAGGCATAATTGCTGGTGGTGAACACCATAAAGTATATTTATATCATATCTTGTGGTTAAAACACGACCACGAGACACCATCCGTCTGAAGATTGGTACCCAGTGATCGTAGTGAGGGTATTACGTTGAACTCTGAGTACGTTTGCCTTTCCAGCAGTCTATACTTTGAATTTTTCATACGCTTCTCCGTAATTGGATTGAGGCACTTTTTAATTCCAACGATAGTCCCTGAAAATACAACTGTTTATTTATTATGCCCCCACTATTCGTAGTGGATGAGCACTTTCTGACTATTCATTGGTTAACAGATCTGTGTCTGGCAGGCATATTGCTGGTGTGTGACACCAATAGAATGTATATTTATATACATAATCTTGTGGTTAAAACAACGACCATTCAATACCATCCGTCTGAGGATTGGATAACCCGATGATCGTAAGTGGGGTATTCGTGAAACTCTGAGTACTGTTTGCCTTTCCAGAGTCTATACTTTAAATTTTTCATTAAGCTCTCCCGTAATGGGAGGGAGCACTTTTTAATTCCAAATATAGTCACCACCTAAATACAACGTTATGTATTATGCCCCCACTAACTCTTGGTGAGCAGTTCTGACTATTCATTGGTGCAGACCAGTGCTGATTTAAGGGCTTGCTCGGTGTGTGTGACACCATAGAATGTATATTATTATACATATCTTGTGGTAAAACACTAACCATGCAATACCATCCGTCTGAGGATCGATACCCGATGATCGTAAGTGAGGGTATTCGGTGAAACTCCTGAGTAACGTTGCCGTTCAGAGTCTATACTTGAAATTTTTCATTAAGCTCTCTCCGTAAGGGATTGAGCACTTTACTCAAAGATAGGCACCTGAAAATACAACACTGTTATTTTAATTATGATGCCCCCCACTACCGTGGTTGAGCACTTTCTGACTATTCATTGGTACAGATCTGTGCTGGCAGCCATATTGTCTGTGTGTGACACCATAAGAAGGTATTTTATTATACTCTCTGTGGTTAAAACACGCCCATGCAATACCATCTCGATGATCGGATAACCCGATGATCGTAAGTGGGTATTCGTGAAACTCTGATAACGGTTGCCTTTCCAGAGGTCTATACTTTAATTTTTCATTAAGCTCTCCCGTAATGGGATTGAGCACTTTTAAATAATTCCAAAGATAGCACCTGTAAAAATACACTGTATGTATATATATTATATATCTATATATAATTATATATCCCTGGCACAAAAAGTAGCTCGGCATGTTTTTTCATGAGTAATTGTTGCCAAAGTCACAACACCTTTTTAAAGTTCTTCGAAATTAAAAAACAATTTTGTTGCCCTATTGCTTTGCTCTTTCATTTAAATACCTTGCTTTTTAAAAAGCGTAGTAGGAAATGGCTGAGAATAGAACGCCTAAAGACTCAAACCCCAAACCAAAAGTTGCAATTTTTGATTTTTCAATGGTCATGCATGTCTGGACACGAACACGCGGGACCACAATCAATATTGCAAGTAGGCGTTCTCGCTCATTCAGTCGGAAAACCGCTGTGGTGTCAAAATCAATAGCACCACGTTATTATTGCGTTGTACCACACACACAGTTTTACCATTGCAAATCCCAAAACTTGCAATTTTGTTTGGGGGTTTTGCGTCTTTCGGCACTCTATCTCAGCCATTTTTGCACGCTTTCTACAAGCGAGGTGTTAATGAAGAGCAAGACATAGGCAACAAAATGAATATTTCTGAAAACTTTCAAAATGGTCTGACTTTGCACATACTGATCGAAAAACATGCCCGAGATACTTTTTGTGCCAGGTGTATAATATAATATATATATATATATTATTAATAAGCCCCCACCCCCCACCCTGACAAAGTACATTTTTTTTGGACAAGTTCGGCTATTTGACCTGTTCCAAACATGTCAATTTAACACTACAATGTTACACATTTATGTGCAAAAAATCCACACACAGTAAGCTTCTCCTTGAAATGGACGTCTTTTTAAATTTGATCAAAACATTTAAAATGACACTTTTGTGGCATTATAATTTTACAATAGAGAAAATCCCGAGAAAAGGACAACATTTTACAAAACATGTCCGTACAACAAAGGAATATCATCAGACACGTGATCTAATTCCTTATAACGCGTGACACATCCACCGACGTGGTCAGGGCGCCGCTGTGGAGCTCCTTAGGCTGCTACAGACACAACGAGTAATCCGACGACAAAGAAAGCTTTATGGTGAAGAAGTCAGTTTCAGAGTGCAAAAGGGGAGAAACGACGGAATTCTCTGAGAAAACCTTCGAGGACGTGTATGGATAGGCAACATACGGCACAGGATCCGCTGGGGATTGAACCCGGGCCGCATTGGTGAAAGGCGATTTGTCTATGAGCCTATACCAGCGCGCCATCCCATTGTCAAGGTATTTTAATAATTGTAATATTAAACGGGGATTTAAACCTTTTGAGAATTGACGATACTTTTTGAAATCGACTAGAGTAGATTTCAAATTACGTTAGACTTCTTGCATATTTGAACGATGTGATATTGATTGGGTTCAATTCACCGGTCAGAAGAGACTAACTATGCCTTTGTTGCTATTACAAAACCTATTGTGACCATGGGACAAAGTTCCTGTACATGAGCGGCGATTCTGCTTACTGGGAACTGATGCATTCAGTTAATAACAATGGTCCTGTTTTTCAGTGATGGTGAAGGACGTATTTATTGGTGGCCGGGATGTCAAATCAGTTTTGAGCTAGCTAATCTCTTAATAAAATATTGACCCCTTTTTTAATGACCAAATACTAACTAATTAGTTGTGTTAAGTGTGCATCGCATATAAGAATGCATTATTTACATCCAATGTTATGAAAGGAATGATATTTTGCAGTGTCAAAGAATCACCCAAGTTTAATGAAATAAATGCTGGTGTTTTCATCATGATACGTTCAGTTGAAACAATCCATCTATCTTAGATGTGAATAATATATTTTAGGTGAACCTTTATTTACTTCATGTAAACACTTACAAATTTTATGAGTATCACAAACTTTTTTACCCGTGGCCATTAAAAATAACCCTCGTTATTTCTACGTGAATGGACATACTACACTTTAATGATGTCTCCCTTTTTTAAAACTACTATAAAAACAATCATATCTGTTACCCGCATTAATACTAAAAGAACCCCGACAATCTTAAAGACCATAATATTATGCGATAGTTATTTATTTTTATGTTATATGCTGTTGCTTTGCCAATTACGAGTTGGTGTTTGATAAGGTAAAGTTCTTTATTAATTGTGTATTTTTTTTTTAATAACGATATTTTTTTCGAACATAAAAATTCACCGGTTAATTTTTTTATTAACCGTTTTGCTCAGAACATTGTCACAGTTTTTGTTCTATAATTTTGAGAGAGGGCACTGAATTGAATAATGACTAATTGAGCACCATTCTTATTAAAAGTCTGGACTCCAATAGGCCTACCTCACATTTTACTTGTATCAATTCATACGTTTTGAGTACCCAATAAAGAACAATAATACTATGTGATTATAATTGAAAAAGTAACAACGACCTGAGAATGTCCTTGTATGTGTTTATATGCCTACGTTTTTAGTACACGCTAAAGCCACATTAATAATGCGATGAGTTTATAATTGAAAATTACCCACAACCTGAAAATGAGCTGTATATATTTTAGCATAAACATTATTGCAAATTGGTCACAGTTTGTTCTATAATTTGTAGAGAGGCCACTGATTGAAAATAATGAATAATTGAGCACCAGTCTTATTTAAAGTCTGACTCCAATAGGCCTACTCACGATTTTACTTGTATCAATTCATACGTTTTGAGTACCCAATAAAGAACATAAGACTATGTGATTATAATTGAAAAGTACACGAACATGGAATTCCTTGGTTAGTGTTATTTATGCCTACGTTTTAGTAACTCTAAAGCCACATTAATGCTATGAGTGATAATTTGTGAAAATTACCCACACCTGTGAAAATGAGTGGAATAGTTATAGCAGAAACATTATTACAACAAATGTCACAGTTTTTTTCTATATTTGAGGAGAGGCATGATTGAAATGAATAATATGTGGACCGTCCTTATTAAAAGTCTGACTCCAATAGGCCTAATCACGATTTTACTTGTATCAATTCATACGTTTTGATTACCCAATAAAGAACAATAATACTATGTGATTTTTTTAATAAATTGAAAAGACACGAACCTGAGAATGTCCTTGTATGTGTTTATTATGCCTACGTTTTTAGCTACCACTCTAAAGCACATTAATGCTATGAGTTTATAATTGAAAATTCCCACACCTGAAAATGAGCTTGTATATAGGTATAGCAGCAACATTATTATTTTGTTGTGCCGCGCTTACAGTTTTTTTCTACACTTTGTTTCATTTTGGAAGTTGGTAGTTGCGTCAGTGCGTGGTTTCATCAGGACAAGACACCTTGGCACACGGGTGCTTTATTACACGGAATCGTCATCATCATCATACTACGCACACGATGAAAGGCTTCCACTTAGTGTGTTTTATTACGTCTCTGCGGAACTAAAACGAAAGCCACCGTATGAGAGAAAGAGATGATTGCATAGACAGGTGAGTAAAAAAAAAAGAAAAAAAAAAGAACCTGATTTTTGTCCGCTAGCTAATTTTGAATCATTGTAAGTAACATTATAGCTAACATCTGAGTCCATAGCCAGTTTCTGGTACGGGCCTTAAAATTCGAGTTTGATGCACCCCCTGGTGATTACTTTTTCCAATATATCACCATGAAAGGGGGGGTGTACCCCCTGACTATGATTAGGTATGTTTCCGCCCCGAAAAGTAGCAATTAGCGCGTACTGCCTATTTCAAAATGGCCACCATTGTTTTATGAAAACTGCTCTTTGTATTTTCATTATAGAAATTTTATCCAGGACTAACTAAATAACGTTCTGCCTTCCTTAAGTGGGCTTAAACGTTTAAGTGGTCCAGATGGCCGCCGGTAGGAGCATGTTTTTTGTTAATGTCCTAAAATGCCAAAGATGGTAAGAATGCGAGTATTTTTTAGAGCACCAAAAAGAGTTTTAATGACATTGGTGTATTGCAACGATCATAACTCATGATGGCGGCGGGTATACCCGCTCAGGGTGGACATAAAAATCAAGAAAGAAAACACCCGGCCTCTTTTCGACATAATAAGAACCATAACGACAACTATTGATAACATTTTCCCGCATTTGTTCTCTCGTACCTCTGGATCTTGCAGACCACTCTACACTAATTGACGCTGGGAAGAAAGCTGATCTAAGCAGTAAGAGAGAGAGAAGGATCCTGTGGTACAAGTCAGAAACAAGATAGCACTGATGTTCTCGAAAGAACTTAGGCCACCATATTTAAATTTTCCTCCTACATTAGACAATTTTTTCACTTCTTCATAAGCATATTTTTATTTTTACTGGGAAGCACTAATTACGTCACTGAGTAGTCCTTAAATACAGACCACCCCCATTTATTATTAATTTTATGAATCAGGTTGAATCTGAAGTTGTTTCTTCCTATGAACTATTAGATAGTCGTTTAAACTACGTTATATGGCCCAAGTAGTACGCAGGCTATAGTAACGGCATTCTCTATGACAAGTCAATACCCCCCTTTAATATGTTTTTACATCTTGAAAATGATTTAGGGTCATTATATAAATGTTGTTTTTTTAAAACGATCGAAAATATGAGTAGGGCTTCTTTTCTCCTTATTTACGTACCCTAGAGTGAATATAATCACCGCCATCTTTTAAAAACAAGCCTGTGCGTAAAATATAAATGCCATAATTCTTTTGGAGTCCCAAAATATCACCCAGGGTCTTATTTCAACAATATCCATTTTAAGTTCATTTAGCAAAATATGCCTCCTTGCGGCGGCCATCTTGACGTCTAGATGTTTAAGCCCCCTTCAGGCTGTTTAACAACTTGGTATCGTGTAGTTCGGGACAAAATTTTCATCTGTAATGAAATTATAATGGCGGTTTTGGACAAAAACAATGACGGCCATTTTTGAAATGGGCAGGACACGTTAACGTGCAGCTTTTCGGGCTGGAACCATACCTAATCCTAGTTAGGGGGACATCCCCTTCAAGGTGATATATGTGAAAAATTAATCACTAATTGGGTGCACCGAACGGAAATTCTGAGATGGCAGCTTATGGACTCTATGTATGTATCGTCCGTTTGAATCAAGTAGTCCGGTGTTCCTAATTAAAATGGATCTGAATCATTTCCCTCCAGTAAAGCGGATTCCGCATCACACCACATTAGAGGACCCGGGTACTAGAGCGATGATTGCCGAAACAGACCCGGGAGGATCCCCTACTCTTTTCGATAATGTCTGGCAGATTTTTTTACGTGCCAGGATTGACTCCACTGACACACGGGAACCAACAGCTTTACACGGACTTTAAATCCGAGCCACGAGGCACCGGACACCCCTGCATTGCGTGATTTTCCCGAACTTATAGGACTATTTGAGTATGACCAAAACCCGACTCTCGCGGGGCTCTAACCAGGGCCGCTCGATCAGTGTTATACCCTGCCGACGTTTCAGCGCCTTAGACCGCCTGGCCACCTCGCCCTCTTAAATGAACGGCGCTCACCGAAGCAATCAGTGTCAAGAGGCAATTCATTGACTGCAGTCACGGTACCCTACTTAACCCCAGCATATTCAGTTATTATTTACCATCAATTCCCTCTCAACGTTTTTACGTCCTCATCACTCAGAAAATCAATTTTGAAAAACAAATTAACTTCGTACATGTATCAGTTTTGACGGAGTGAATAAATCACAACCATATGACGGAACATATACGGGGCAACCATTTTGGAGTTTAAAGTAGTGTCTATCTTTGTGGACCACAGTAATGCATATGCCACATCTTGAAAAAGTGATACAAATAACTAACCATTATCCTGGCTTTTACACCTTTTAACACTTTTACACCTAAATCCACTTAATTTGGCATCAACATAAATACACATAACCCTATCATCATATGAGGAGTAATTTGCTTAGTTTGGCGCCGTGAAGTTAAAATGAGAATCCGTGCATAGGGGGAAAGCCAACTACTTGATTACAAAGACTGTAGCTCGTCCTTTACCTACTGGATTTGAATTATCTTTGCGGCAAATTAATATAATGACAGTTGATTTCAGGGGGGGAAACGCCCGATGTTTCGATACTAAGTTGGGATTTTTGAGATTGCCAGCTCCTGTGGAGCTCTATAGAAAAAATCCTTAATCGGCATTAATATGCCCTGATGATTCCTCCAAAACCGCTTGATGAATTCATTCAATTTTTACCATACGGCAAGAGACATCATTTAAAGAATTCTTGTTCTGCGACACTTTGCGAAGAAATTTGGAGAAAAAAATTCAATTTTCGCGCCATTCAAAAATCCCTAGACTGCTGAGAACGTTATGTATTAAAATTAGTCTCATTCTCAGTAGATGGTGGCCTACCAGCCTATCGACTCTTCACGAGGTCCGAGCAGGAACGTATACAAACGTACTCGAGACTACGGCGCTCATGCAAAACACAACGTATACCCGACGTATTGACAGGACCAGTGGCTCATTATCGCACCACATTTGCCTCAAATTTCACTTTCAGGACCTGAGTTGTCATAGGTTGATTCGCATTTTTCCTGCAATGTTAACGTGTAAGATCGTTGTATGGGTGTGGCCTTTTGCAGTAAACGTTTCGCCACAGTTATGACAGAAAAATGGACGTATCGATGAGCCTTTAACACAAGAATTAATACATGTTTACGGGGCATTTATATAGAGTGCTAATTTTCCGAGTGATGCCAAAGAAATCCGACCCCCCCCCCCCCCCCCCCCGCCCGGGTTGATATATAAAATTAATATATTTGTTTGGCTTGTAAAATAAAAAAAATATATTTACAGGAGGACAGTGATTTGAGTATACTTAAAATATTCTGTTAAAGGAGATCAGTATGGTAAAAAACAAACTATGGTTTGGATTTCTGGTGGTCTATGGGTCATATTAGTGGACCTGCATCGTGAATATTTTCCTCGGGAGTGGAGTTATAAAAGCATTTTCAGTCCTTTACCTACTCTCAGAGATCAGTGAGACATACACGTGGATAATTGGTGTCATGATCACATTAATGCATGTGTACGCGACTTTTTGGTACGTGCAATACAACTCGGTAATGTAAATTGCACCGATTCGTTATTCAAATATGGTTATCCGTGTAGAAGTTTTCACGCTATTTTTTAATTATTAGATTGGTTTCGTTCTACAGAATGCCAGGTCATGACTAATGCTCACTTTATGTGAATAACACTGCCACGATTCATATCTAGGAATATTCTTACCGCGCCTGCGTGACTCCTCGATGAGACTAATAATGCTGTCGTTTATAATTCGAAGCCGGTTTCGACTTGCCAGACGACATAATCCTTCACGGTTAATTCATCGCATGCAAATGTGAACTTTGCTGCAACTATTAACCATTTTTTACCAAATTCTGAGGTGTCCGCGAAAAGATTATGTCAAAATTGACGTCGGAAATATGTTCCTATAGAGATGGACAGTTTCGTTTTAGGTGACACCCTAGGTTTTAATAGCATTAGGTTTGATTGCATAATTTTAGTCACGAGTTCAAGGTTTAAGCGAAATCCTTTTCAATTAGCATAGTAGTCTTGTATTGGTCTGTTATTACTAGCTCCTTTGGGCTGGAGCGCTTGCTTTCTCTGTTGACAATCGACTTCTAGCTGTGACTGGTGGAACCCTATCCGGACTCGCACTGGCATGTGCTTCATTTTCAACTACCGTTATACACATTTTACTACTTGTATCAATAGTGTGTGGTAAGTTGTCTTTATGGTGAGTTACATTCGTTACTGTTTGTGGTGCTATATTTACCATAAACTCTTTGGCAATGCGAAAAGGGAAAATGATAGAAATGATCGGGGTATATTTCATTGGCAACTTCAGACAGTGTTTGGCAAAATATGCAGAATAAGAAACAAAAATTTTGAAAATAATCATTCATTTCAAAGCACATTTCCTGGACAGATTTGAACGATCAGTCGTATATACTTAACGAAAGATCTGAATTCAGTACAGTAGAGAGTCTTACTGGATCACATCAGGACTATTGTGGCATGACAAGGCCTACATAAGCCTTTAGTATCGTATAGTATACGATTAATTTAATTAATCAATTGCCCATGTGACATTTATTACGCTCTGAAACAATGATAGTCCGGTTCTTAAATTTATGTGATACTTAAGGAGGTGAGAATTACACCGTTCGGGCTGCCATTTTGGTCATTTTGAGATATGGATGGATGTTTTAAGCTCATAAAAACAGCATAAAAAAGTAAATCTCCCGGAATCGTGTCCTTTAAAGCCCGACTCAGAGATTTCGAAATATAATTTTTCTGGCTATTAATTGGAAATAGCCGGCTAGAACTACAGTCACCTAAAATGCTTAATTCCAAAGTTTGAGATGGATGGGATTTTTCGTTTTCACACAGTAAACCTTTAATGTATAGTATATATTACCATAGGATACTGTGTAGAACAAACATTCCGGATCCGGAAATTTATAACAAAGATGTGATTTTCTATATGAAGGATTTCGATTTGAGCTTAGCTATTTCACACAGTGATTAGTAGACGGGCAAGCATTAGGTACATGCAAAAAACATGAGATGTTTGAAAATTGAGGGCGCCCTCCTCAGGAAATCTCTGAGTCAGCCTTTAAATAGATTTACAATTTAAAAACTTAAACAAATTATATAGCAAATGAGAATTTCAGAAATATTATTATCTCACAAAGACACAAAATGTCAGTTAGAACCTTGGAAGTAGTAATTCTCAGCTCACGACTATTATCAATTCTTTAAAAAAAAATATGGTCTGGCTTAATTGTATTCCATCTTCATCGCATAGCTGGTGGTTGTGTTGCGGTTATTGAATCAGACCAACCCGATTCAGAGGGCTTCACAATATTTGTCATAAATTTTGAATCAAAGCTCTAAATTCCAGCAAACCAAAATCTTCTCAAAGATGGCAATATAAACAAAACATTCTTATGAAATTAGGCACAACATTTGCATAATTTTCTCAGAAAAATCGCTTTGGACCTGCATTCATTACGCTGTACATGGCAATCCCAATTGCAATTAGAGTTAGTGAAAGCGCGTGACCCATCGCTGCTATTTATTTACTTGTATTCTTAGTCTCCAATTCTATAGCGACTAGTTTGAACACAAAAGAAGTTGTATAGGTTTCCGAATTCGGTAAGCTTTTACACATTTTCCATTTAAGAATAGTAGCTGCCCATTTGTAGCTGCGTTTTCTAGAATTGTCCGTGTTCCACAAAAAAAAAAAATTAATGGGTAAAACAGCATGAGGCATAAAGTAAGCAAAATCTATATAGGCCTACAAATGTTCCGCTTTAAGCCAAACACTGTACAACTGTATACAGCCAAACACTGCATACCTCAATGGATTTAACCCTAAAAGAGCCGGGCTTTTTGGACCCATCTCATCGGCGGGGTTGGGGGGGGGGGATTCCTAGTATTTCGGAAACGGATTGATGAACCATCATATGTGCACACTGAAAATGCCAAGTCAACTATGCACCGACTAAAAATGGGGTCAAAATTATGACCACAAAAAGGGTCATTTCACACGTTTTTGACCACAAAAGTGGTCAACATTTTAACACCATTTTTAGTCGGTGCATTGTTGACTCAAAACGGGGTCAAAAATGACCCCGTTGAAAATATTTTTAGGGTGTATGTGGTACAAATGGATAGCTCTGATCCTCCCGAGTTCATTGATACTAAAAAAGGACAACATGCCTTGTATGACGTCACAGTGACGTCAAACATGACGTCATGCAAAAAAATGCGAAACATCTAAAAAATCGCAAAATTTATGGTTTATCGCCATTTTTTTTCAAGCAAAAGTTGGATTTTTGGCCATGATGTGTGTCGAAGTATGCGCACGCCTGCTCTTACTACAAATAAATAAAATAAATAAGATAAAACATAGTGTAACTGTATCCTTAGCATAAAAATGGATTTCTGCTGTTCCGTGTAATTTCAATGGGAAATAGCTTTTCTTCGCACGTAGTGCGCGATTACGCAACGCCGCGTCATAACCGTAGGTCAGATTTTGTTCAAAATGGTCTTAAATCGAGCGCAAGGCTTCAAAGAAAAAAGTATTGTATTTTCGGCGTGAAAAATAAAAAATAGGTGAGATACGACAAAAAATGTCGGCCCCCGGCCTTTTAGGGTTAAACCAAACTTGAGTCATAGGAGCAACGTGAGATCCTGCATTTGTTTATGAGTTCCAAGGACACACACAGAGGGCAAAGGTCATACTAGGTCAGTTGTAAGAAGATAATATAAAATTGACCGGAATTGAAAAGTTGAACGTTGAAGTTCAGTTTATTGAAACCTTCAACCCTAACCGTGGTGTATCAAGTACATGTCACGTGTCAAGGTCATATGAGGGCCTTCATCCCAAACCGCGACGGTAGCCGACACAAGCGGTCCTGGCCGCTAATATATATATATATCTATATATATATATATATATATTATATATATATATATATTAATATATATATATATTAATAATATATAATATAGTCAAGATAGCTGGTGTAAAACACACAGTTTCTTGTGGTTCTGCAAGATTTCATGGTTTTAACCTACAACGAAACTTGGAGCCAAAGTGAAACCGTATAAGGTTTTGTATTCCGCTTGAAATATAAAACAGTGCGATATTTAATTTTTAAGATCTAATTCCAATTTATTTACATAAAACTTCATGCATTTAAGTTCTTCTTGCAATTTAGGGACGCTGAGTATACTGTAGTTTGTGAAATATTACCTTGAAGTATTAAAACAAATCTCTGTCATTTCATTATGTTCATGAACTGAGCCATTGATATGTATTGTTATTCAATACTGACCTCCTTTAGATTGAACAATGGGATTTAATTTGATGAAGTATTTTACTTTTATTTATGTTACACAATATACCCATTTTATTCAACGATACTTTTTGTGAGAGAAATCGATACGCATCTGAAGTGCATGTTGAAAGCCTTTGCTATATATATATTAGTCCGGTGTCAGTCTCTCCGCATTATGGCTAAAATCGGCCGGCAACAGAATTTTTAGGCTCTCTCCGCAAAATTGACAGTTTCTGAACCCAATCGAATACACCAATAAAAATCTTCTGATAGCCTGTTTATACCTGTAAACAACCAAAGCACATATTCAAGCCAAAAATAATGTTTAACCTTGGAAGAAAATCTTTCCTTAATGTAGGGTTTTTATTGACCACCACTGTTATTATATAAATGTGTTCTTTCAAGCATGACAGCTAAAATCATATTAACATAGTAATAATACAGTATTCCCTCCAACCCCGCACTAGGCCAGCGTAGAAGGGTAGGCCGAAATCCAGCATTGAAACATGTTGAGGCTTTAGTCCAACGTGGACCGACAAAAAGGCTGATTATGATGATGATGTACAATAAACGTTCTCTTAACATTTACCTACCAGTGCAGCGTTTTCACTCGTGATGAGGTCCGAGCATGGTGAGTTTTCTTCTGGCACAACATTTGATAAATCTACCGCGCTCGCCGTAATTATAGTTTATGCTAGCAGTGGCGTTGCCTACTGGTTTTGCTCATCTTACGCAGGTCTTTTTAGACACTTATGGATGGCGAGGTTCCTTGCTTTTGCTAATTGGGATGCTTTTTCACTTGGTGGTTTGTGGTAGTTTGCTTCGACCAGCCGATAATATGCCAACCTTGAAATCAAAGCCAGGTGATAACATCGAACATCTATATACACCATTAAACGACAATGACCATGACAACAACGATTCGTTGGAATTGAGTCAAAAGTCGCACCTTTTCACGAAAGGAGAAACTAACACGTTTGCAGATGTGTTGGGTCTATCGTTGCTTAAAAATATACCGTTTTTAGCTATTAGTTGGGTGTCTGCAACCTTCAGTTTTTCTTTTACTGGATGGATTGTATATTTTATTCCTCATTGCTTTGTCAAAGGAATGTCACCATATGAAGCGGCATCTTTGGCGACTATTGCTGGTATTTTCAACTCCATTGGATTTGTAGTGCACGTACCGTTTTTGTCGAGGGATATTCTAAGTGCGCGATGTGCAATCTATTTATCGGGAATAGCTGCAGCTATTTCTCTCTCTGTGGACAAGTGGACTGAGACATTCATGGCAGTTTTAGTCTCCAGTTCTTTATACATGTGCGCAATGGGTAGTGGCTGGTCATTATGTGATGTTCACCTGAAATCCGTTGTAGATCAAGAAATCTTAGCCCAAGCATTTGGATGGCAGATGGCTATCACTGGCGTGTTTCGAATAGCTGCCGGATTTTTTGTAGGTAAGTTTTTAAAACCATAACTTCAGCATTCTGTGTTGCAGTGTTGAATTCGCAACGTTTTAAAACTAGCCTTAGAAATTCAAAATGTGTACAACTTTCCTGAACCACAGTGTCATCATTGCAAGGTGACATTTAATTTTAATAAGGTGACAATGCAATTATGCATGGCTATTTTCCGGCAGTGGAACCAAGTTTGAACTGGGAAATGCAATGGGAGTATTGATTGCTGTCATAATTATATTCGCGGAACCGTGTTTGTGGGCGCGGTCAAGCATGGTTTGCATGACACGTACAATGTACACACATATTTACTGCATTCGGTTGTGTGTATACTTAGGTCAGTCACCTGAATGTACTACACATGCGCGAATTGCCATCGGTGACTAGCGTCGGTGACTTGTCACTAGAATCTTCTATACAGGCTTCAATAGAGAGGTTTGTTTGGGCTTAGGGGGTTACCTCATAATCTATAATTAGACTCTGCAAGGATTGCAGATGACCTTGATCTTGATAAAGTCAATGAATCATAGATTTGTTGTTTTAATAATGTCACAGCTGTTTGAAAGTCTCATTTATTATGAAAAAATGAGAATAAAACCAAAAACATCAACGGCGACACACTTTTGACAACTGATTTGGAGTATTTATGCCACTAACTATATTCTGTGTGCATTTGATGAAATTTTATTGCGGGAAAATATGATTTTTCATAAAAATCTAGTTTTACACGTCTTTCTATGGGAAATAGGCATATAGAGGGCGATATAACATACAAATTATGACATTTGCAGGCCTATATGGCAAGATTCCCGCAATGGATTTTTCTGATTTTTGCGGAGGTAATAGCTCTTGCATGTCCCTACTTATATCAGTTGTCAAAATTGTGTCGCCATTGTTTAAAATTGCTCTAAAAATTAAAACAGAAAATTTGCATGGGATCAAAAATGAAAGAAATCGCCTGAAAAATAAGAAAGGTATGACAACATTTGTAAGCACACCTCTTTTTCCTCCATTCCAATTGGAGTTATACAGTTATAAAAGCAAGATATTACGTTATTGTATATACCATGTATACAGGGGATTAGCATTATGAAAGTAAAAATGAAGTGAGCGTTCATTCGCAATTATCAACTGATCAATGTAACTGTAATTTAGTGTGGAACTGGCATAGTAGGTGTTCAATTATAATCCTGATGTGTAAATGAAAAGGATGATCAACACTACCATACTGTAATTCGGGTATAGATACAAGCTATGCCAATAAGGAATAACTCTCAGCAATATCCTAATAGACAGGTACATCCCAGGTCATAACTAATCAACTTTCCTAACACATATTTACTAGTATTTTTATGTTGTATATACTATATTTTCCAAAATAAGCTTTTGGGCCACCCTGAATTTTGACTTAAAACAATATGGCGGCCAAAATACAAAATTAAAATAGCTAAACCATATTTTTTCCGTTGAGAAATTCGCACAAAAACTTTTAATTTCCCATTTTAATTTACATTGCTTTTTGCTTTTGACAAAGTGAAATTTCAAATTATCGAAATAATTCAAAATGGCCACCACAAACGCTCAATACATTGATGGATTGCCTTTTATTCTTAAAGATATTATCGTAATATAACTGATGCATTGTCCACAGAGCTAAAAAAATAGGCATTCTCACACCCGGATTGCAACTGAGCATCTGTCACATTCAGGACCACAAGGTCAATTTTATTGCTATCAAAACAATCATTTGCATACATGCAAAATGAACCTGAATGCTAACTATTTAACTTGTCTGACAAATATGTAGCCTGTAGCCTTTAAAGGTTTACCATACTTAATATCTGTATCCAGACCTCATTGGAGGCTGGAAGAATTTCCTGGAATAGCACCAAACGCAGGTATCAATTGCCATCGACCGTACAGATTGGCCAGCCAGTTCTTCTAACCTCCACACTGTTTGTCCTAATTCTAATGGCTTGACATTATAAATATAAACATCAAAATATTACAACATTTCAAGGCATTTTTCCGCCTTCACCTTCAAAAAATAGTCTATTCATGACGTAACAGTGAATAATAAATCTAGCCTGCCAAACAGACCCTGAAAAGAACTTATACGATCGGCGCATAAAAATACACATACAATTACACATTTTAACAAAGCAACTCGAGACCCAACGCGGACTTGTATCGATCTGCTGACACTCACCTTGACATAAGTACTACAGAATAAGTGCTACAATATATCCGCCAATCGAGACCCCAAAGCGGATCGTGTAAATGATCTGCGTATTAATACACATAACAACTTACTAAATTAACATTCCAAATCGAGACTCAAAGGCGGATCTTTTATCGATCTGCTGGCCACTACACCACTAAGTCTACACTTTATCAGCCAAATTGAGATCCGAAGCGGACCTTATCCCGATCTGCCGACACTCTATTCCATATATTATACTTCAATTTACCAGCCAAATCCATACCCAAATCCCCCGCGATCTTATACCGATCTGCTATTATTCCTAATCCGCCTGCGCTCAACCGTAAATACATATTTTCTATTGCGTTCTGCAACCTAGCTTAACCAAAACATATATAACGATGAACACTTATCAATGGAGCACTGCCTGCTTCGACGGCTGGCTCGCTGGGACGACGCTACGGTGGCCACGGTGCCAAATAAAAGAAAGTCCGTAACCTGCATGAGCACAGAAAACCCCAAAGTCATCCCTCTTAGTCCCAGTATATCCATCCTACATCGCACAAATCTTCATAAAGACCACTAAGTCCCTCGACTGAATATATGAGCAACTTCCCAGCGAAGTCCGTAATCACACGTATACACCACGGGCAATCGTACATTTGCAATTGCTTGGTTTTCAGTCCAGTGTCCACTCCCATGGGAAATAGATAGCACAGTAGGCCTACTCTCTGCATCCTGGTCCTTTCTTCTGAGTAGAACTTACATTACTACCCCTTCTGCAAACATGAACTATAATTATTTGAGTATCAAAAGCGAACTATTACATAGCAGTACCACATGTAATCGAAATGTTAACCTGTGAAATATGAACGGGAGACGAAAAAATATACTGTTAGACGCGATAATACATAGGATAGACAAGAAAGACACTAGCCGCAGAAATACTGAACAATGTAACCTTAATCTTACTAACACTGCCTTGCTACCATTATCTTTTTTGGAAAGTTAGCGTGTCCGAGCGAGAAGCCGTAGAACACCGTCAATGACTTACAATCAGTCACGCTCACTGCATTCCATTC